>JAJPUD010005212.1:113233-156532 GCA_023553655.1 Myrmecobius fasciatus | reverse complement strand
GAGAGAGAGAGAGAGAGAGAGAGAGAGAGAGAGAGAGAGAGAGAGAGAGAATGAATTAATGGGCTAATAGATAATTTCCAAGTGAAGAAAGAAATCTTTTCTAGGACTGTTTTTAGCATAATATTACATTCAAAATGTATTGGGGCATCTGCCTCCTCAATTAGTGAAGGGTCAAAAATGCACCCCACCCTCTCTCCCTTGCAAGAGTCCTGTGTGGGATAAACACTTATTATAATCACAGGACTGTCATCCCTGGAAGCAGGAAAAGAAACTGAGCCTTCTGGTACCCCAAATTGGAGCTTGTAAGTCTGAGTATCTTGTCCTCTGACCTTATTATTATGATAGAATCACAGAAAATTAGAACTGGAAGGGAAACTTAGATAACTGAACTAAATGAATATTGATAGTCTCAATCCTAAAATTTAATTGTATGCAAATTTCATTCACAAGCAAATTTAATTATATTTCTCCCACTTATTGTGAAGATAAAAATAAGCAGAGGGGAGTAGAAACAATGAGCTGAGGAAATTCATCTTCTGAATTCTAGTAGTTGGCTCCAAAATATTTGATAGAAACAATCAAAAGACTCCAACTTTTCCCATCTCCTTGATGGGAATAGTTAAGTACTTAGGGAGATATACACTTTTTTTTAGACCCTTGAGAGGAAGGCTTTTTTTACTTTTTGGTTCAGTGGATCTCTACTGTGGATAAGATTAGTGGAAAATTCCTCCTGTCTCTCTAGAGGAGCCTGCTTGCCACTGGAAAAACTTAAGAAAGAGAGATGGTAAGAATGCTCTTGAAGAGGCACTGATGAAGATTACTAAATTATTATTTGATGATATTTCTATAAGAGAAAGTGAGTGCTCCTGCATCCACTTCGTGAACCACCTGTTGAATCCATGGAGGTGGGTCTTTGAGATCCAATGCATAACATTCAGACATTAACACCTAGCCACTAGGAGTATCTCTTTCTTAGCGCCCAGGCACAGTAAAAGCAGACTCACTATTTCAGATCCTCCTAGGGTATTTCCATTCCTATAGAGGGGAACCTCTGGGTTCCTTTGGTTCTCTCTAGAAGAACAAAGAGCGAAGAACTGTACAAAGAAGAGACATTCTCATTGTACAACAGCAGAACATACATAAAAGCAGTGAATTGTGCTTTTTATAATACAAACCTTCTTTTAATAGCTATAATGTCAATAATAATAGCTAGAATTTATGTGGTGCTTTAAGGTTTTCAAAGCACTTTTTAAAATTCTCTCTCTTTATTTTCATAACAACCATGGAAGGTTGATGTTATTATTCATTCTCCCCAGTTATAGATGGGGGTAAATGGGAAGAGAAAGAGAAGTTAAATGACTTGCCTTCAGATCACAATGCTAGGTAAAGGTCTGAGGCTAGATTAGAACACAGGGAATTTCTGTTGCACTACTAACTTGCTGGCTCACCCAAGTGATCATAGGACCATAGATTTAGAATAGAAAGAGATCAGAGGCCATCTAGTCCAATTCCAGTATCTTATAGATAAGGAACTGAAGCCCAGGAAAGTTATGTGAGTTGTTCTGAGAGCCAGGAATTGGGCAAAAAGGAATCAGTTATAAGGAACTCTTTCTCAAGCATTCTAATCTGGACATGGTTTGGTAAATAGAAAGGAAAGGAGAGGCATAGAACCCCCCAAAATTATTTGTATTTCATTTGACTTTTCCCCTACCTGACAATTCTTGGAACCTGTTCTCTAGTAGTGATTTGAACTGTGTATATCTGATCCAATTTATGTTTCCTATCAGCAATTATCATTAATAGCCAGGTTCCTCTGATCCAAAGCTCCCCCATTTCTGTTATTCAGTCTCCTCCCTCTGCATTTCACAAGATTTCTCTCTGGGACCTGACTAATGAGATGCCAGGACCAAAGTAGCTACTTGGGAAATCTCAGAAACTTTCCTCTGTGTGAGGAAATTCCTTTTCTCTGCTGGGAAATGAGTATATGATCTTTATTTGTGGTATATACCTGCCTCCTCTTCCTTCCTAAGAAGGCTGATTGTACATAAAAATTGATCATTCAACTGGCATTTTTGATTTGATTTTTTCAAAGTATAATGAATACTTTATTTCATTCAGTTTTAATTTTGATGAATTCTTCCCAATTAGTAGTATATAGTAGTTAGAGTGCTTGACCTGGAGCCAAGAAGATCTATTTTTGAATCTTGCCACTGACATTTGGGAAAGTCCCTAAAATCAATCAGTAAACATTTACTAATTATCCACCATATGCTGAGCATAATGGGAATTAGGCAATGGGAGTCCATTTTCAGAGGATGCTTGGATAGTGTGCTCTGTCTAATGCCAATCTTACCTTTTTTTTTTTTTTTTTTTTGCTGAGGCAATTGGGGTTAAGTGACTTGCTCAGGGTCACACAGCTAGGAAGTGTTAAGTGTCTGAGACCAAATTTGAACTCAGATCTTCCTGACTTCAGGGCTGGTGCTCTAACCACTGCGTCACCTAACTGCCCCCAATCTTAACTTTGGAATGGAAAGGTTATGCATAATGAAAAGTCTCTTTTCCCCAATTCAAAGAAGGCTCTCAGGCTATTTTCTGTGTGCCTTTTGATTGGCTACTAAAACAACACAAGTAATACACACCAAAGACCCTTCAGGGGTCATTGAGGTCCTCCTTTTCTCTTTTTCTGTTAACCAGTCAGGAGGGAAAACTGTTATTGAGCTCATATTTGGGGATCTGGAGCCAGAATGAACCCCTCAGGTTGCTGAAAGAGGTAAGACCAGTGCTACCAGCCTCTCTGATCTCATTCAGAAACTGCACAAAGTCCTGAGTATGCAAAAAGGCAAAAAAAAAAATATCCAAGCTTCCATTCCAATGGATTGACATTCTCTCTCTCTTTCTCTCTCTCTTTTTTTCTGTCTCTCTCCCTTCTCCTCCCCTCCCCTCCCCTCCCCTCTCTTCCCTTTCCCTTCTCTTCCCCTTCCTTCATTTCCTGTCCTGTCCTGTCCTGTCCTGTCCTGTCCTGTCCTGTCCTGTCCTGTCCTCTCCTTTTTCTCCTGTCTTCTCCTCTCCTCTCCTCTCCTCTCCTCTCCTCTCCTCTCCTCTCCTCTCCTCTCCTCTCCTCTCCTCTCCTCTCCTCTCCTGTCCTCTTCTCTTCTTTCTCTCTCTCTCTCCCCCTCTCTCTGTATTGTTCATGTGCTAAACATTACAATAAAACCAACATTGTCCAGGTAAAATTCGGGTTATTCCCCTTTCCCTTTTCTACCTAAGGGGCTCTCTTTTTGCTCTGCCTTGCCACTCTGGCCCTTAATTAGTGAGTCAAAGAAAAAGAAAATCAAGCTTCTCTCAGAAAAAAAAATCTGGACCCTAAAGAAATACTAGAGCATATAGATTTCAGACTTTTAGTTCTCTGACTAAATCTTGTGGACTTTTCTTGGAGTTGGGGAAGTTTGGGTGAGTGTTCTGGCTAGATTGTCTGATACTTTGGGTTTCCCCACTCTAGTAACCTTTCCCAAAATTGGATGTGCCTGGGCAGAATCAATGCCAACAGCTTATAGTAACAGGAGTATGGGGAAGGGCAGGGGCAGAGTGCTGAGACTGAAGGAGGGAAATCTGAGTGGGGTGCAGAGCACATGCCTATGGTTCCATTTGTATATGCTGGCAGAGTGTGGAAATTGATGGGGGATGGGTGCTGAGTGGTTATATCAAAGATTAGCATTCTCAAATGTCAATTCATAAAATTGTAATCTTATTGAATTTCTTACTTTTTGGTCTTATGGAGTCAGCTATAATTGCTTTACCTCTGGTTCATAATTCTTTTCAAGCTTTTTTTGGAGAGGTGATAAAGACTGGAGAAAATGTATATATAGTCTTCCATCTTGATCATGTGGCTCTGGATACTGATTTCATTATTGTTTCATGAGCTGAAAATGGAAATAGATGAGGTGTGGCCAGCAGCATGGCATGAGGATTGTTGGAGAGCAGCAGGCAGTGAGACCTCTCACAAAGTCCTAGAATTGGAACTGGGTGACTGGCAAGATAATAGGGCATAAAGGCAGCTGGAGAATAGCAACTGTGGTCCCCAGTCTCTGCAAGAAAAGAAGAGAAATTTTTATCTTTTCTCTAGATCCAAGGTCAATAATGACACTGTTCATTTTATTTTAATGTTTTTTAGTTTCCATTATTGTAACCACTATTTTGTAAAACCTTACAAAGTGAAGTCATTAAATATTGAAGACCAGAGAGGAAGACCTTCAATATGTACCATGGATTCATTATGGAAGATTCATGGTTTGATATGGATAGGAATTGGAAAGAATGAGAGGACATAAATAAGTCACTGTGAGTTAGTGGTCACCTTGGTGTAATTACAGAGGTCATTTCCTGGTTCTCAAAATAGCTAAGAGGCATCTTTTTATCTTCTGCTATCTCAACACAAATAACATAATAGGTATAAAGTGAAGATTTTGTACGAGGAAATAGAAGACCTAATATAGAGGAAGACTAGCTGATGCTTATATTCGTAAATACTGAAAAAAAAGAGTAAGAATTAAAAAATCAGATCAGCTGGTAAGAAAGAGAAATACAAGATACAATATTAACAGCTCCAGTGCCAAATAGACAAAGTGAAACCACCAGAATGAAATATTTACACAAATAAGTGCCCTACCTCTGGAATTCCTTTTCACATCTGCCCCTTGAAAGTCATAACATAGTCGTTTAAGGCACAATTCAGGAGCCATTTTGTATACAAAAGTTTTTTTAATTTCCCAAGGTGCTAATGTTCTCTCCTTCATGAAATTATGCTATATTATTTTATTTATAACCTATATTTATCTCTTTATATTTGTCCTTCCAGATGAATGTAAGCACAATGAAATCAAAGACAATTAAAATTTTTCTTTGTATGTACATAATGGGCATTTAATAAACTTTTTTGAATTAATTGAATGGAAAGGTATTCAGGTCACTAATAACAGCACAGGGCAAAAGTCATATCCCGGGTATACTCCAACAGAGTTTTCTTTGAGACTTTATGACTAGTTTCTGGTTATTCAAACATTTCTAAATCCACCTAATTGGACACAGATCTCATAGTTTTGTTCAGAAAGGTATGATGAAAGACAATGCCAGATGCTTTATTGGAATCCAGGCATTCTAAGCCTAAACCATTTCTCTGTCTTGAATAGAAATCTCAACCAATACCAGTTTCCACCCCACAAAACATCCCATTTCCATCCCCTTACATTTTAGCAAATCAAGGACAGAAGAAAGGAATTATTATGCACTATTTGTTTGTTCCTAATATTAGAACCAGAGGAATAGGAATAGGATTGATCCTGTGATTTTATTAGGTAAAGAACTCTGCATGAGGAAACTCCTACTAATGCAGACTGACACCTACTTTTTAATTTACTCTTTTAGAAACTTGCTTGGGACAGAGAATTTAAGTAACTTGTCCAGGGCCACATGGCTAATATGAGACAGAGACAAGACTCAAACCTAGGTCTTTCTAGCTCCAATAATGTCTCTCTGTGCATTGTTTTGCCATATCTCATTAGAACCTGTACCATGTGAGACTTGCTATTTATCCCTGGAATGAAGATTAAAAAAAATCACTTAGTTATAAGTAATAAAAGTTCAGTTTCATATTATCCCCTTTTTTCTTCATTGTATACTGAAACATTCAGGTTTGTTGACAATTATGAAATTTATAATGAAAAATAAAATTTATAATAACAAAAATTATTGAAAAAACATGAGTCAAGGAATTTATCTTTCAAGTAATTCTTAATCAATTGGTTTTAGGTATATAGATTTTTTTCCACTTGCTTATTTAAACTTGTAAAGCCAAATCTTCTAGTCACTAGCCTCAATGAGTGGATTATAGTAAAATATTTCTGCCACCAGCAGCCACTATTAAAATAGAATGGGACAAGCCAAACAGCTTGAAACAAATCATACCACATTAAACAATTTATATTTATAAGGTTATAGTTCTACCAGATGCTTAATATAATTGAGCTGAGGTTTAGCTGGGGCAGGACAAAGGATCAAAAGATGAAGGAACTTCTTCAGATGTTCTCTATGAGTTCTCTGACATATGTAGAAGACCATTTCCTCAATGGTCTTTGGATTTCCACCTTAGCTCACGGCAGGCATTTAATATTGTTGAATGACATTATCTATCATTATATTATGGAATAATGTATAAAAATTTTATATGTGATTTTTCTTATTCTGAAGTTATCCCCATTACTTTTTTCTTAATAATATTTTATTTTTTCCAGATACATGCAAAGATAGTTTTCAAAATTCATATTTGCAAAACCTTGTATTCCAAATTTTTCTTCCTCTCCCTCTCTCTTCCCAAGATAGCAAGCGATCTGATATAGGTTAAACATGTGCAATTCTTAACATATTTCCACACTTATTATGCTGCAAAAGAAAAATCAGATCAAAAGGGAAAAATGAAAAAGAAAAAAAATGAGCAAGCAGACAACAAGGTGAAAATACTACGTTGTGATTCACATTCAGTCCCTATAATCCTCTCTCTGGATGAAGATGGCTCTCTACATCTACATAACTTATTCAGCCATTCCCCAATTGATGGGCATCTACTCAGTTTCTAGTTCGTTGCTGCTACAAACATTTTTGCACATGTGAGCCCTTTCTCTCTTTTTTAATGATATCTTTGGGATAGAAACTCTGTACAGACACTGCTGGATCAAAGTTTTATAGCCCTTTGGGCATAATTCCAAATTTCTCTCCAGAATGGTTAGATAATTTTACAACTCCACTAAAAATGCATTAATGTCTCAGTTTCCCTAGATCCCCTCCAATGTTCATCATTATCTTTTCCTGTGATCTTAACCAATCTTAGAGATATGAAGTGATATCTCAGAGTTGTCTTAATTTGTATTTTTCTAATCAATAGTGATTCAGAGAATTTTTTCCATATAACTAGAAATGGTTTTAATTTCTTTGTCTGAAATAGTTCATATCCTTTAACCAAATTTAAGTTATCCCTTTGGCTTTTCATATGGCAGTCTTTTATGTTCTTATGTTGGGGGCTCAGGGAGTTTAAGAATGGAATTACTGTTGAGTAGATCAAGGTTATGATGTTCTGCACTTCACCAGAATTCTCAGATGTTGGGCTTACATAAATCATCATAAATAAAGGTCTCAAAGATCAGACAGACCTTGGCTAAATGGGATCCACATGGGGAGAAGGTCTTATATTGGTAGGGCACTGAAGAGACTAGCAGTGTAACTTTTCTTTTTTTTTTTTTTTTTTTTGCTGAGGCAATTGGGGTTAGGTGACTTGCCCAGGGTCACACAGCTAGGGAATGTTAAGTGTCTGAGACCAGATTTGAACCCAGGTCCTTCTGACTTCAGGGCTGGTGCTCTATCCACTGAGCCGCCTAGTTGCCCTGCAGTGTAACTTTTAAAAGCAGAAAAGTAGGGGCCTACAATGAATGAATAATATAATAAGAAAGATAAGGAGGAAGTTCAAGCCATATAACAAAATGTCACAGGCAGGATCAGGGGTATAGGAGAGGATCAACAGTGTGTACATGTCATAAATAAAATGATCAATGATATTGGGACTACAAAATGGCAACAAGAAAGCTGGACGATGGACGCAGGTTATCTGAGGAAGCCAATTTCTCAGGAGACAGATATCAAAGTAGTATAGTGTCTCAAGGTCATAATGGTTGGGGAATACAGTATTTTTCAAAATATATGCAAAGATAGTTTTCACCATTCACCCTTTCAAAATATTGTATTCCATATTTTTCTCCCTCCCTTGCCACTCCCCCCCCTCTCCTGGACAGC
This sequence comes from Myrmecobius fasciatus, assembly GCA_023553655.1. Classification (NCBI taxonomy): domain Eukaryota; kingdom Metazoa; phylum Chordata; class Mammalia; order Dasyuromorphia; family Myrmecobiidae; genus Myrmecobius; species Myrmecobius fasciatus. The sequence continues at coordinate 148,696 of JAJPUD010005212.1, read as the reverse complement.
AAATAATCCAATATAGGTTAAACATGTGCAAATCTTCTGTATATATATTTCCACATTTATCATCCTGTACAAGAAAAAAGTCAGATCAAAAGGGGAAAAAATGAAAAAGAAAAAAACAACCAAGCAAACAACAATAACAAAAAAGTGAAAACGCTATGTTGTGATCCACATTCAGTCCCTGCAGTTCTTTCTCTGGATGCAGATGACTCTCTTTATCACAAGTCTATTGGAATTGGAATCAACTCATTGTTGAAAAGAGCCAAATCCATCACAGTTGATCATCACATAATCTTGTAGTAGTTGTGTACAGTGTTCTCCTGGTTCTACTCTCTTCACTTAGTATCAGGTCATATATCTTTTCAGGCCTTTCTGACAGCAGTAAGCTCATCATTTCTTTTCCTTTTTTTTTGCTTTTTGCTGAGGCAATTGGGGTTAAGTGACTTGCCCAGGGTCACACAGCTAGGAAGTGTCTGAGACCAGATTTGAACTCAAGTCCTCCTGACTTCAGGGCTGGTGCTCTAACCACTGCGCCACCTAACTGCCCCAAGCTCATCATTTCTTAGAGAACAATGATATTCCATTACATTCATATACCATCACTTATCCAGTCATTCCCCGACTGATGGGCATCCACTCAGTTTCCAGTTCCTTATCACTACAAAAAGGGCTGCTATAAACATTTTTGCACATCTGGGCGCTTTTCCACTTTATTATCTCTTTGGGATAAAGACCCAGAAGAGACACTGCTGGGTACACACAGTTTTATAGTCTTTTGGGCATAGTTTCAAATTTCTCTCTAGAATGGTTGCATTGATTTGCAGTTCCATAATGTATTAGTGTTCCCATCCTTCATTTCTTTAACCAATTGTTTGGAGAATATTTGACTAAAGGACATTATCTTGAGGTTCTTCACCTTCATGGTCATTATCCTTCCTATGAATGCTCTGCAGATTACCCAATAATTTTTTCTACCATGATCTAAACATATTATTTCAGAAATTATCTCACTATGATAGATTATTCCATTCAGACTATCAATCTTGCCTCTCAACACAATTTCTAAGGCATGAGCTCTTTTTATCTATTATATTATTAAATCATTGAATGTGGATTCCACTAAAACTGTAAGAGGTAGCTATAGTGGATAGATCATTAGGCTTGCAATCAGGGAGACTCATCTTCCTGAATTCAAATTTAGCTTTAAATACTTAGTAATTATGTGATCCTAGGCAAGTACCTCAATTTCCTCATCTGCAAAATAAGCTGAAGAAGGAAATGGCAACCCATTTGAGTATTTTTGCCAACAAAACTCCAAATAGAGTCATGAAGAGTAGGACATGAATGGATGACAATAAACAATCAGATCATTTGTGAATGAAATATTTTTGTTGCATTTTAAAAATATTTTTATTATAAATTCTAACTCTCCATTTCTACCACCATCATTGTAGTTTAGATTTTATTGCCTCTTATTTGTATTAATATAATTGCTCTTCAATTTGTCTTTTTATCTTTAGCCTTTCCCAGCAGCAACCAGTTCTACAGAAGCTGTGTGACTCTACCGCTCAAAGGTCTTTAATGCCTAAAGATCTGTTAACTTTATTTGAATAAAGTCTAAATGACTTGATGATCTCCAAGATCTTTTCCAGCTCTTATATGCTATGCTTCAGAATATAGATGTCTATTTTTAGTGTGATTCAATTCAATTTGCTGAGGAAAAGTTATGTGATATATAGGTATAGAAAGAGAAATGAATTGATCCACCATAGTCTCCTAATTAAAGTCATGCAGAATGCTGAGAAGAGAAACCTTGAATTTGGACTTCCCCATTCAAACTATATATATATATATATTTTCAACATTGACCCTTGCAAAGCTTTCTGTTTCAAATTTTTTCTCTCCCTCCCTCCACTTCCTTTCCTCCCCCCTCCCCCAGATGGAAGGTAGCCTAATACATGTTAATTATGTTAAAATATATGACAAATCAAATATATGTATGCTATTTATATAGTTATCTTGCTGCACAAGAAAAATCAGATCTACAAGGAAAAAAAAACCTGAGAAAGAAAACAAAATGCAAGCAAACATCAACAGAAAGCATGAAAATTCTATGTTGTGGTCCACACTCAGATCCCACAGGCCTCTCCCTGGGTGTATATGGCTTTCTTCATCACTGAACAACTGGAACTGGTTTGAAACATATCATTGTTGAAGAGAGCCATGTCCCTCAGAATTGATCATCGTATAGTCTTCTTGTTGCCGTGTATAATGATCTCCTGGTTCTGCTCCTTTCACTGAGCATTAGTTCATGCAAGTCTCTCCAGGCCTCTCTGAAATCATCCTGCTGGTGGTTTCTTACAGAACAATAATATTCCATAACATTCATATACCATAGTTTATTCAGCCACTCTCCAATTGAAGGGCATCTATTCAGTTTCCAGTTTCTAGCCACTACAAAAAGGGCTGCCACAAACATTTTTGCACATGTGGGGCCCTTTCCTTCCTTTAAAATCTCTTTGGGATATAAGCCTAGTAGAAACACTGCTGGGTAAAAAAGGGTATGCACACAAACTATATATATTTTCATATGAAATCTGGGCTGAGGAGTGTACTCTGATCTTTGATCCATATTTAATTATTACCCAACATCATACAAAGCTCTATACCATCAATAGCATTAACTGTAGAACTTTCCTTTTTTTCCCCCTTTAGTGCTGGCAGAGTACAAAAAAGATTGGATAGGAACAGAGTATTCTGTATTACTGATAGTAGTGCATAGAGGAACGCAGAACAGTGATGATCACCATCTGTGGTGCTTCCTTTACTTGGATATTGGGAAATCTAGGGTGAATTGAAGAACCCTCAGAAAAACCTGAGTCACCTTCCTGTATCACTTTTCTTAATAATTGAGTAGATAAAGTTATTAAATGCACGGTATATGACATTTCTAGTCATCAGTCAATGGCTGGAAACTTTTGAAGTTTGATCCCTAAAGAAGAGACTTTGAAAGGGATAGGGAGGTGGCAAAGGGAGTTAGATGGCCATGGTTCAGAATTCATTTTTCACATAAATGATTTCTTCAATGAGACAGGTGTTTGCAACAATCTTTGGTTGCTGCCTTAAGTGTTCCATCTAAATTAACACCTTCTCCCCCATTAATAGTAGATTGGCTCCTAGGCATAGCTAGTTACCTTGAAGTAAATAAACATTTGAGAATGTATCTAGACACATCTCAGGAGAATACCCATTAGTTTAAAAGGATAGAGAGTAGTTACTGAAAAATAATATTCTCTGGGAATGAGGAAAAGTTTTATTATTCATAGGTCTTTCTACCCTCCTGTTGAAATATTTGCCTTCCTTCTAATGAGCTAGAAAGAATCCTCTTATTTAGCTTATCTTCTGCAAATTTATATCATAAAATTAAAAAAAAGTTTGATTAGAAAAAGAAGGTTCACCATTTAGTGAGAATAATGTATAAGAGAGAGTCATACTCAGTTTTGGGGGATAATGTTTGAGATTTTGTTTAATATTCTTAAAGAATTTCAGAATTATTTGGAAAAATAACTATGTAATAACTTCACTATGAATTTCTATATCTTTTATTTTTCCATCACAGTCATTTTGCAGAATCCGTTTCCCTACCTATCCAATGAGTATTCATTTATCACAAAGAAGAGATAACTGTAATCTATTAACACAATAAACATTTAACATTTTCCAATTCCTATAGTCCCTAATCTTTTTAAGAAAAGGAAAAAGGTACATTTTCTTCATCTGTTCTACAGGTCTGGTTTCATCTTTGTTAGAGTGTAATTTTAGTTTATGCTATTGTGGCTATAATACTGAGATTCAATATATTACTTACTGAATACTTTTCTTACTGAAATCTTTCAAAATAAATCCATTTAGAATTCAAAGACCAAGAGGAAGGCCACCAGTATGTTCCATAACTTGTTTATGACAGATGTATAAGTTGATATTAATAACTGCATAAAAGAAGAGGCCTTGGAATGTTCTCTCCATGTTGGTGGGATTGCTAACACATAAAAATAAAAAGTCATTTCTTGGTTCCCAAAGCAATTAAGGGATATTTTTTATTTCCTCAGCTTACTAGTGCTTGCGTTAGATGAATTCAAAAATAAGAACAGAGAATAGTTACTTTTTAGCAACAGTGTGCTGGTAAATGTTATCCAAAAGCTCTTTGAAGAAAAATTTATTTATGATACACTCAATTTTAATTTGTATGATTTACATTTTTTTACCACCCCCTTCTAAAAATTAGAAATCAACAGAAGAATAAACAAATCCCTGTATTTGTCAGTTTTTAAAGCTATAAATTCTCATGCAGAATGCTTAACAACTTCAAGCACACCCTGGTGGTTATCCAGTGAAAAAGAGAGACTTAGCATCTTCCATCAAATTCTCTCATGCCAGATGTTCAGAGAGGGGCCGTCAAGACTCAGTGTACAAGTGATTTTTCACATCTGGGAAATACTAAATCCTCAATTCTGTCTCCTGAATGTCATAACTTCAAGATAGAGTTCTAGTGTCTTTTCTAATTCTCTCAGTTATGAAGCCTTTCTCTCTCTTGAAATTATTTTGTATAGTTTGATGGATTCTTTTGTATTTCATTATCTGGTTACATATTTGCTACCTCAGTAAAATGTAAGGTGCTCGATGGCAGAGATTATTTTGTTTTAAATTTGATTTCACAGCTAGGTGCCACAGAGGAGTGAAGTCTGGATCTGGTCAGGAAGACTTTAAGACTTAGTAGTTTTGTGACCTTGGGCAAGACACTTAAATCAGTTTGCCTCAGTTTGCTGATCTGTAAAATGAGATGGAGAAGAAAATGACAAACCACTCCAGAATCTTTTCCAAGAAAATCCCAAATGGAGTTATGAAAGAGTAGGACATGACTGAAATGACTCAACAATAATTGTTTTTTTGTTGTGTGTGAAAATTTCCTTTTATTTCTAAGCCAAATCATGGCCATTGACAGTCACTTAAAAAGTAAACCATTAAATTGTTCCCTAAAGAAATTCATGGTTTCTTTAGAAAAAGTCCTTTTATTCTTTGCGCACTAAAATGTTCTCTTGTTGGTGATGAAATTTATCTTCACTAAGACAATTTATAGGAATAGTTCTAAATAAATCAAAGGAGTAAATTTGTAGTTCTATTAGATCAAAGCTTTAATTTGTATTTTTTCTAGTTAATTTTTTTATCTTCATATTGCCTTTGTGAATGGCTTTAGTCACAAATAGAGTAGATTCTATCAAAATGAGTCTATTTCCAGCAGTCAATAGCAAAATAGAATGGGATGATCCCAAATAGCACAAAATTAGCAATAATGTTTTGAAATTTACATAATCACCAGTGTTTTCAAGTAATTACTTTATTTATTACCTACTGCCATTGAGGTTCAGCTATTCTAGGACAGTAAAGGCAAGACATGAAAAGATTCAAGACATTTTTCTGAGAAGATGTCTCTTCTCAGCTCTCAACTTTCAGCAGTAGTAGAAGAATATGCTTACTCAATGTTCCTTTATTCATCTTTATGTTTCTTCCATTGTATTGCTGAAGGAAAGCACTTAATCCTTGTTTGTTGAATTAAATAGCCTGTCATTAGAGCACAGAACCACATGTAAAATTCATGTCCACTGCTTTTTTTTCTATTTTTTTTATTAAAAGCTTTTTATTTACAAAACATATGAGTGATTTTTCTACATTGACCCTTGCAAAAACTTTTTTTATTCTGAAGCAATCCCCATGACTTTTTTCAGGGCAGCCTTCATTTCCTTGTTCAGAGACTATAGATCAGAGGGTTTAAGCATGGTGTCATCACTAAATACAACAAGCTTATGATCTTTTGTCCTTCTCTTGAATTCTCAGATTTTGGGGTCACGTACATAATCATAAGACTCCCAAAGAAGAGGCAGACTATGACCAGATGGGATCCACATGAGAAGGCTTTATGCCGGCCAGCAGCTTGTAGCACAGTTCTTAGCAAGAATATGTAAGAGCCAAGAATATAGAGTATGGGGGAAAAGATAATGAGGGAACTTTGGATATAGAACAGAATTTTAGTAGCAGGAGCAGGGACACATGATAGATTCATTAGTGTATCCCTGTCACAAATAATATAGTCAATGATATTGGAACCCCAGAATAATAGCTGAGAGAGCTGGACAGTAGAGAGAAAAAAGCCTGTGAAGCCCAGTACCCAACACACAGACATCAAGGTGTAACAGTGCATTAGGGTCATGATGGTTGGGTAGTGAAATGGGTACAGAAGGCAAGATAATGATCATAAGCCATAATACACAGGAAATAGATTTCAGTTGTATCCAGGGAAGAGAAGAAATAGAACTGGAGAAAACAACCTGCAAAAGAGATGGTGTTGGTTTCTGAGAGGAGGTTTTCCAATATGCTGGGCACAGTGGTATTTATATATCAAAATTCCAGAAAGGCAAAGTTCCCTAAGTGGATATACATGGGTATGTGGAGCCTCTGGTCCCATTTTACTGCACACATAATAGCCCCATTCCCCATCCTGGTCAGGATATAAATTATTATTATTGTTATTATTTTTTTATTCCTCAAGTGCTTTATTGAATATATTTAGAACAGAATGTAGAATTTTAAAATAGCTATTTTTACTTATTTTTTTATTAAAGCTTTTTATTTCTATAACATATGTATGGGTAGTTCCTCAGCATTGATCTTTACAAAGCTTTCCGTTACAAATTTTACCCCCAGTCCTCTCCCCTCCTCTAGATGGCAGGAAGTTCATTACATGTAAATAATGTTAAAATACTTGACAAGTTGTGCAAGAAAAACAGGATATAAATTATGAGAAAAAGATAAAAGAGTAAGATTCATATTTCCCAGCTACCAGAGAAACCCAAGATGACAAATTCAGTCACAGTGTGTGATCCTGACTTATTCATTGAGCTCTTCGCTGTGGAAAAGACAGAAAAGACCATCACATCAATGGTCTTGCATTTTAGCCATTACTAGGACAAGGATTTTAATGAGGACTTGATAGGATTTATAAAATAAATATCTAGTCATATGCAAATCAGATTATAAAAATACTATCTTGTTTTTAGCCCATAATCTCTCCATTTTCTCTCAAATTCAGGCCTCAGCTTTTTTGGTGCCCCCTTCAAGATGAAGGAGAAGGGAATAAGTATTAAATGACTACTTTGGGACAGGTCTGTATTAAGCAAATGTCATTTGATCTTCCAATTCAGACTTCAAATGTCCATCACCTGCTTTTTTAGCTTGGTACCCAAGACTCAGTTTTCTTTTCTTTTTTTGCTGAGGCAATTGGGGTTAAGTGACTTGTCCAAGGTCACACAGCTAAGAAGTGTTAAGTGCCTGAGGTTAGATTTGAACTCAGGTCCTCCTGACTTCAGAGCTTGTTCTCTACCTATTACGCCATCTAGCTGCCCAAAGACTCAGTTTTCTGCAGAGAAAAGTCTGCAGGATTTCCTTTTCACTCGTCCAACAAAGTCATAGTAACTTCTCAGTTATTTAAAAAAGATTTATCATTTGAGGAAGACTTTTTAGTGAATGTAGAATTTAAAAACAGAAAGGTTCAGAGCCCATTTTTCAGAGTTTCTTACTTGTACTGCTTTGTATATTATGAAACATTTTATTTCATTAGCTCAAGTTACAGCAACTTATTAAGGCCTTTTTTCTGAAACACCAGTAAATAATATTTTGGCAGTATTTTGGTCTACACTGGTTGGTCTAATCTGAAGAAAAGATAAAAATGAACTTATTCCTGACCTTAAGGGATTTATATTTTATCAGGATCTTAATTTAGCTTCATAACAATAGCTGAATATACATAACATTTTAAGTATATCTCATTTGAAATGTGTAATAGTGCTTCTAGATAGATGTCATAGATAATATTATCCTGAATTTGCAAATGAGTAAACTGAGACTCTGAGCGGAAAATTTACTTGTCCATATTATAGAGCTAGTAACATATTCTGGTGGCAGAATTTGAATCTGAGTCTGTACCCAAATTCAACATTTTTTCTAACGAGTCATTATGGCTCATGTAGTTAATGCACATTAAAGCAAATCAAAACATTTTCATTATAGTGAAACACGCCTTTATCCTGTCTAGACTTTGATATTTTTGTTAAGAAGTTTAACAGAAGCTTTTAATATTAATAAATCAAAAGGTAATAAAGCATGGTACAAAGTGTATACACTTTCCAAATCACCAAGCAGATAGGAAGGACAATGCTTAGCCCAGAGTTTAGTTCTGATGATTATATCTATCCTTCACTCTGCTTGATGGTTGATAAAGGATAGAATGCTTAAAAGTTGTCTGTGAAGTAAATGTCACCAAATTACAGACTCATAGAGTTGGAAGAGACTACAGGGAACCTCCAATATACCACCTCTAGTCCAAAGGTGTCAAACAAGCAGCACATGGATGGCATGAGGCTCCTAACTTTCCCAAATTTGGTAGGTACCAGATTAAAATATAACTGGGTAACATTTAGTAAATAAAGAAACATACAGTAGAACTTAGATCATATTAGTTTGCTTTATTTCAGTCAATGTGCAATCATAGGGATCCTTCTGTATGATTCAATAGTCCCAATTCTGTTTGAAGTGGATACCCCTGGTCTAACCCACATGTGAACATGGATCTCCTCTACCATGTGACTGCCCTGTGGTCATCTTCACTTGCTTTGAAGACCTGCAACAAGAGGGATCCTGTTCTCTCCAGTGATCATACAATCCACCTTATGGATAATACCAATAGTAAATTCCTAATGAATATCAAACTTAAATTTGCTTCTTAGGGATTTTGCTTATGCTTCTTATTCTACCCTCTGCATCCAAGTAGAATAAATCTAATCCTTTTTACCTGTGATAGCTCTTCAAAGGCTTTCTTCTTCTGCCTTAGCATTCTTGGTTCAATTAAACCAATCCTTGGCAAGATGTTTGACATAGAATATCATCTTGATGTCCTTCATCATCATTGCCATTATTCTTTCTCTGGGTACTCTGTAGGTTATCCAATATTCTTTCTGATATGTGGCACCAAGAACTAACCACACTATTTCAGAAATGAGTTGAGCAGTGGAAGCTTTCAGTTTTAGAGCATAATTTCTATATACGATAGCTCTTTTGTTGCAGTTCTATATAGAATGAATAACTTTTAATTATCACACTTTAAATTCATTGAGATTTCAGTTCACTAAAATACCCAGATGAATTGTGGATGGAATACGTATTTAATGAATACTCCTTTCCTCCCTTTCCTTCCTATTCCCACCACCATTTAGTATATAGTTTTTTATCACCTCTTGTTTGCAGGATAGTTGCTTCTTAACTTCTCTTTTTGCCTGTTGTCTCTTTCAGCTACAATTAATCCTACAGATTTGTATCATGCTAGTGTCCAGAGATTTTTATTAATTTCCTCTTACCTTTAAATAAAGTCCAAGTGACTTGGTTACCAAAGTACTTTGTAGTTCTTACATGCGATCCTTCTGAATTCCTTCTTCTTGCTGGGATTCAAAACCCAGTCTACACCTGACTGGCACACTTCAAAAGAAAGAAATGATCTAAGAATATACATATCGGGTTTCTGCAGAGCCTGAAACCTCAGCTATTGATAGAGAACTACCTAGAGTGTTAACTGTGTCCAGATCAGCAGAGTTTAACAAAAAGTTCATAATATTATGCATTATCCCCAATGTGTAAACATTTCTCAACACTTCTGCTTTCTTACACATAATCTGTTCTTGAGTCAAGCTAATTATCACTTCTCTTTGAACATTTCTTGAAGCATGCTATTTTTTTTCCTTGATATAATCATTCCTTCTGAAGCCTATTGGTGAAGTTCTATGTTTTTTTTATTTATAATTTTATAGAGAAATATAAGATGTATCTTTCCAATTTTCCACATGTATAAAATGTATCTTTCCAACTTTCTCAGAGTTAAGTGTATTTTCTCTACAAATATGATTTCTCATAGGAACCCTGAATGCGCTTCCTAGATTGTTTTTTTGGAGTTTATATAATTTAGGAACAATTTAATTTCAGGTGAGGGCAGTAGGAAATTTAGACACCCAGGAAAGGAAACAAATTGATATGGAAAATAAAAGGACAAAGGGGAAGATCATCTGTACTTGAAACTATAAAATAGGACAGGAAGTCATAATGGAGGGAATGTTACTGAAACATAAGTTGAAGACATCATAGAATCCTACAAAGCCAGTTATTGAGTACTGCAAATGAATACAGTCTCTCAATGTTAAGTTCTGTATTATTAAGTTTCTACATATTTTCTTTATCATGAAGTATGCCTTATGACTTCATGAAGGAAGAGTAGGGGATTCAAATGTTGAGTATCACTCATGAACTTTTGAAGAATACTTCATATTAGCAACATCTTTTTGGAACTCAATTTTGGGAGGATTGAGAATGCCATTTTCCAAATGGAGTAAAAACTTGGTCTAATAGCCCATATTTACATAAATGTACCCTGTATAGCATCGCTTGACACATAAAATTATAGTTCTCAAGCATGCCAGCTTTTTAGAGATTCGTTGTAGATATAACTCAAATTTTCCTAGGAAGAAACGTGCGATGTTTAGTTGTGGAATGAGAAGATTTGTAGCCTCCTCATCAAATAGTCATGACTAAGAGAAAAACTATGTTTCATCATTTTATTCAAACGATTCATTTACTTACCTGGAATTGAGCAGTTTCAATTTTGCACTCTGAAGATCTTGCTTTTCACTTCTAATGCACACTTAATTGTCAATGAACATGTTAAAAAGTTCTGTGCTAAACATAGCATTAACTTGGGAACTTTTCTTTTCTTAGCACTGATGGAGTGCAGAATACACTGTAAAGAAACAGTGTATTGTGGGGTCTTTTCAGTAATCAGTGCATAGAAGAAACCAGAAAAAAAGAATGATCAGAGGATCTAGGTGGTCTTTTTACATAATGCAGTCTCTTTACTTGGTAAACTACTTAGTAGTTGTCGATTCTAGTCTGGAGTGAAGAAGAAGAAGAAACTTCTGGAAAAACTGAATCACTCTCCTGGACCACATCTCTCATTAGCCCAATAGATGATGTTGTTGAGTGAGTGGTATATAGTGTTTACTTTTACTCAATTAATAGCTATAAACTCTTGGAATATGATGCCCGATTGAAGGGATTAAAAAAGAGTGTATAGAGATGGTAGAAGTCTCTCCCAAGACATAATTTATGTCAGGTAAGTTATTTTTTTCAAGTCCCAGGTTTCTACTCCAGCATCATTAATTGCTGCCTTAAGTGTGTCTCTCCTTATCTCCTCCTCCCTCACCAATTGGGTTGAACAAATGATCCTTGAGTATAACTAGATATAATGAAGTAAATAAAAGTTTGGAGAGCTCTACTGGTGGCTCTCAGAAGAACTTCCATTATTTTAGAAGGGGAGACAATCCACTGAGAAAATATCATTTCTTGTGAGTGAGGAAAAATTAATGACCACAGGTATCCTCACTGCCTGATGAAATGCTTGTCTCACCCACTTCTGCCTTAAATTACCTGAATTTGTGTCAGAATTCTTTTTTGTTTGCTTTTGAAGTACAAATTTACATCATTAACTGTGTCCTGTAAAATGAAGTTATAAAACTTATGTATATCTTCTTCACTTTTTAATCTATTTTCTATGAATGATGAGCATTTCATTTTAAAGACACCTTTTCACAAAAATTGAATTAATAGTTTAAATCTTAACTTATATCATGGTCATTATTTTAAATATAGATGGTTAGTTATGTAATGAGTATGGATAAAGTGCTAGGACTGGAGTCAGGGAGACCCAGATTTATATCTGACCTCAGATGTTTACTAGTTGTGTAAGCCTGGGCAAGTCACTTAAATCTTCTTGTCTTAGTTCCTTCATCTGCAAAATGAAATAGAGAAGGAAATGCTCAACTTCTCTAGTATCTTAGCCATGAAAACCACAAATGGGGCCCTGAAGACAACATGAGTGGACAACAACAACAACAAAAAATAATCAGATCATTTGTGGATGGAATATTTATGTAGCATTCTCCTTTTTTCCTTATAACTTCTATTCTCTTTTTTTCCATTTCCATCACCACCATAGTCATTCAGGTCTTCATTACCTCTTGCTTGGACTCCTATAATTCCTTCTTAACTTTTCTTTCTACTTCTAGACTTTTGCAGAAAAAATTCAGGTCTATAGAGACTGTGAGATCCTATTGCCCAAGGATCTTTAATGTAAAGATCTATTAACTTTATTGAATAAAGTTCCAATGATCTGCTATGTCCTTTCCAGTTCTTACATAATATTCTTCTAAATTCCTCATCCTTGTATGTATTCAAAACCCAATCTATTTTTCTGAATGACACATTGTCTGGCATAGTTAAATGGAAAGGAAAGTCCTCAGAATGAAATCTTGAGACTTCCTCTGAACCTAAAGCCAGAACTATTGAAAAGTAAGTATCTAAAGCATTAACTATATCCAGATCAGCACATTTTGACCAAAAAGTCATAGATTCAGGAAACACTTAGGGAAATACATAGTATAAACTCCCCTGAATTCTTTCCTATAAAGGAAGGAAGTCATGTGGGCTTCCACATTTCACCCAACTCAAGTGTAAGCTCCTTCTTTTTATCACCTTGTACTTGCTTGTTATGCATCTTCAATACTATGAGTGTTAGTTTAAATAATATATTGGTCAATTATGACTAGCTATTTAATATTTCTGCTAATTACAGCCCAAATCCTAGTAGAGATATGTGGACATTCTCCTGAGCCTAAGGCTATCCTACTTAGGTTTCCTTCCTTAAAAAATTCATCTTATTCTAAACTTATGAAATAGAACAAGCAATTCTGTAACATAGTAAAATAGAAAAAAATCATTACACATGAAACTGCAAATCTATTATGCAAACTTTTTTCCTTTTAAATATATAATAAAGTTGTCATGTAACTTTCTTTTTTCTTTCTTCTTCTCCCCCCAGAAGACTACCATTAGACATAAATATATATTTGTATATATATAGATACATACGTGTGTGAGAGTATGTGTATTTATGCATGTAAAATCATCCTATACCCACTTCTATTTATCAGTTCTTTATCTGGATGAAGATAGTATCATCTACACAGGTCCTTTGTGGTTATTGTGGATATTTATAATAGTCAAAATGATTTAAGTCCTTCAAACTTATTCTTAAGACAACAATGTTATTACTGAATAATGATTCTCTTGATTCTGCTGTATATTCATTAAAATAATTAAGCTCACCATTTCTTATAGAACTGTAAGTTAGGGTTCTACTTACATGCAGCATAATTCATTTACCTTTTCATTTTTCTAGCTCCAGTTTTATTAATTTTTTTTTTTGCTTAGGCAATTAAGGTTAAGTGACTTGCCCATGGTCACACAGCTAGGGCATGTTAAGTGTCTGAGGTCAGATTTGAACTCAGGTCCTCCTGACTTCAGGGCTGGTGCTCTATCCACTGCACCACCTAGCTGCCCCTGAAATTTTTTTTTTTGTAATTCTTTTTTAATTGAATCCTTTTATTTTCTGAACATATGCAAGGACAATTTTTTCAACATTGACCCTTGAAAAACTTTGTATTTCAATTTTTCCCCTCTTCCCCATCCCCTCCCCTAGATAGTATGTAATCCAATATATGTTAGGCATGGTAAAAATATATGTTAAATCCAATATGGGCACACGTACTTGTACAATTATCTTGTTGCACAAGAAAAATCAGATCAAAAAGTATAAAAAAATGAGAAAGAAAATAAAATTCAAGCAAACCACAACAAACAGAGAAAAAATGCTATGTTGTAATCCACCCTTAGTTCTCACAGTCATCTCTTTGGGTGTAGATGGCTCTCATCATTACAAGATCATTGGTAGAGGCCTGAATCATTTCATCATTGAAAAGAGCCATGCCCATCACAATTGATCATCATATAATCTTGTTGTCATAGCAACAGTTTTATTTTATTTTTTACTATTCTCTTGTATATATAACTTATTCTGTAGTTGTTCTGATTACCATCTTTCCTAAATATGGCATGTAGTTATCCATTTTGGGACCTTGAAGCCTGCTGCTTTTTTCCTTTCATATAATTTTTTCCTCCCATTCTTGTTGATGAAGTTCTCTTTCTCATTATTTTATAAATAGCAATATAAAATGTAGCTTTTCAATTGGATACTCAGAGTTAGGCATATTTTCTCCACATACACATACAACACATGATTTCTTATAGTATAATGAAATAGGATGCCTAGATTCTGTTTCTGGAAAGTGATAGGATTTAGAATTAGTTCAATTTGGGTTGAAGGTAGGAGACATAGAATCCTAGCAGAGGTAACAAGTTGGTGTATAGAAATAATGAAGAAAAAGACCATTTTTACCTGAAACCATAGAATAGAATAGAAAGTCATAATGGAGGATGTTATCAAAAAATAAAGACATAATAGAATCCTGAATAGTTTATTATGGAATATTGTTTTAAATACAATTCTATAGTGATAAACTCAGTACAGTAAATTTCTGTATATCAAGTTGCACTATCATGAGGCACACCTTATAACTTCATGCAGGAAGAATAGTGGACTCTGAAGTGAAGAATCATTGATGGACTTTGGGAATGAATAGAAATATTAGTTTCTTGTTGAAGCTCAGTGTTATGAGGAGTTGTATTGAGAATGCCAATTTTTAATTGGAATAAAACAGAGAAGGGAAAGCATTTATACAGCACCTACTCTTTGTAGTACTCTGTGCTAAGCATTTTATGTGTTATTTTCTTTAATCACATAACTTAGTATTATGTATATTAATGTGTATTGTGAATCATTGTACCCTAAGACAAAAAAAATTGCATTTCATAAAGCATGTCAAAAAAAAGGAATCTGTTTTAAGTGTGACTCAATTCAACTTTTTGAGGAAGAATTGTGTGGTGTATAGGTATGTAAAGAGAAGCTACCTCATTCACCATAGTTTTCTAATCAAATAATCATGGAGAAAACTGAGAAGAGAAGCCTTGAATTTGGACTTTTCTCATTCAAACTACATATACTTTCATCTGGAATCTGGACTGGGAAGGCTGCTCTGATCTCTGATGCACATTGTTACCATGCATCTTACAAAGCTCTGGCACAGGACAGAATGGATTGTACAGTAACAGAGTGTTCTAGATCACTTGTAGTAGTGCAGAACAATGATAATTACTATTTGTGGTGCTACCTTTCCTTGGAGGTTACTATATCTAGCCTGAGTTAAAGAGGGAGCCTCAGGAAAATCTGAATCACTTTCCTGGATTACTCTCTTTAGTAGTTGAATACATAATGTAATTAGTTATTAGGTGCATGGTATATGAGATTTCTATTCTTCAATAAATAGCTGGAAACTCATGGAATCTGATCACTGATGAGGACTTTGAAATGGATTTGGAGATTGCTGTGCAATAAAATTTTTTTTTCACTAAATGAGTTCCCTGATGTCCCAGGTGTCTGCAACAATCCTTGATTGCTTCCTTAAGTATTCTATTTACACTAGCAACTTTTCCCTCATTCATAGTTGATTGGGTCCCAGGCACAGCTAGGTACAATCAAGTAAATAAATTCTTAGGGATATATTTAAATGGATCTCAGGAGAACACCCATTAGCTCAAATGGATGTAGTTGTCACCTGAGAAATAATCTTCTCTTGGGAACAAGGAAAAGTTTCATGATTCATAAGTCTTTCTATCCCCAATGAAATATTTGCCTTACACACATCTTTCTTTTTTTTAAAAAAATGGTTCTTTAGTTTTTGACATTTACTTTTATATGATTTTGATGTTCATTTCCCCCTTACTTCCCTCACCCCTTTGCAAGATGTCAATCAATCTGATATGTACAATTTTATTTAATTTATTTCATATTAGTCATGTTTTGAAAACAGAATCAGAACAAAAGGGAAAAACCACAAGTAAGAAACAAGAAAAAAACACATGAAAATAATATGCTTCAATTTGCATTCAGACTTCAGAGTTGTTTTTCCTGATATTTCTCTGGATGTGGATGGCATTTTCTATCATGCATCTTTCAGAATTGTCTTAGTATTTGTATTGTTGAGAAGAGCAAAATCTATCAAAATTGATCATGCTCACGATGTTGTTAATGTGTAGAGTTTTTTTGGTTCTGCTCACTTCATTCAATATCGGTCAACATGTCTTCCTTTTAATGAACTTGTCTGTGACTGAATCCAATTATTTGACTCATCTACTATAAATTTATATCACTAAATTCATATAAATTTTTGCTCATTTTCTTTATTTTTTAATTCTATTTTTTGTGTTTTTCTTCATTTCTGTTTAACCATCATGAGCATATAATTTATTAAACATGTTTTCACTTATATTGTATTATAGTATATAGTATACACTTATAAACATGATTAGATACCAATTTATCTGGAAAAAGTCCCACAAGTTTCAGAGTTTGCAAAAATTCTATGTGACTCATCCCTGAGATTCAGCGGAGAAAAAAGGTAATGTGATCTTGGGCAGCATTAGGAGAGACAAAGCTTCCAGAAATGAAGAAGTAATAGTCATGCTGTATAATGCTCTTGATCATTTGTGTTAGATGATAATGGAGACCATGGTAGATGATAATGAAGACAATGGAGATATATTACCTGGAAAATAGTAGACTTACTGGCTGTTTTCAAATGTTTTAAAGCATTCACATCCAAGCTCCTGGAGTTTTAAGAAAAGTTTTATTTATTTTGAGTTACTGGTGAGTCACATCTTACTGGGAAGTAAGACAATTCACATGATTCACAGTACCATTAAAGATTGGTTCATGTTTGCTCCTCAAATCATGATTCTATGTCCTGTTGTTTCTTGACTTTAAGCTCTCCAGTTGTTCTGAGGATTCCTTTTTGTTATTCTATTATTCTGTTGATTTTGCTTACCCATCTGGCAGTGGCCTGTTTTCTACAGGACTCAGGCATTAACCTTCCATCACATTCATGTGAGGCTGGGTATTTCTCTCTAGTTTTGAAAATTCCCATACATTTCTCCTTTCTGACCTACAAAATTCTTCTCATGTTAAAGCAATTGTGTAGGTACATCAGGAACACCCCATTTATGAAAGGGGAGGGGTTTTCTTAACTGTCTTTTGGTCCATGTCTCTTATATTACCAAAAATGTTGGCAGAGCTGTTAACTCAGTTATTTTTATCATATTTTCTTATTTCAATAATTTATGACAATATATTGAATGTCTTGAAGTTAGCTTTGATGAAAATGTCAGAAAAGAACAATGAAACATTTGAAAATGATTTTTTTGGTCACAAAGATCACATTTTGTGTCTGATAAAATTGTGCAGAGAAAATATTAAAGATACCAAAGTTTTTTCTCATACTCTCATGGAGTATTCCTTTGCAGAGCTGAAATGGATATTAGATCCTCTGTGGATTATGAAGTCTCCCAGAAGTTGTTTTTTGCAAATAATATTGTGCTCCTTGTTATCAGAGACCTATAATGTTGGAGATTCATGGCCTCTTACAAAGAATAGAGGTAGTAGTCCACAACATCTAAAACAAGTAAATTAAGAATATATATTTCTCAGATTATGCTGTAAGTTTAAAATGTTGTTAGACTGTCACTGTCACTCTTTCTGTCTCTTCTATCTCTGTCTCCTATTCTCCCCAACTCCTGGCTCCCTCCCTCTCTCTCTCTCTGTCTTTCTTTTTCCCTCTATCTTATATAAGCACTGATGATGGACAATGATTGCAACACATTCCATAGCTTGTTTATGGAAGATTTATAGGATGACATGGTAAGAAGAGCATAGAATGAAAAGACTTGGAATGTTCCTCTTTATGTGTTGGTAGAATTGCTGACACTTAAAAATAAAGTCATTTCTTTGTTCCCAAAGCAGTAAAGGGATATCTTTTATTTTCTTAGCTTACTTTGCTTACATTGTGTGAATCCAAGAATTTAAAAAAAGATAACAATTGCTTTGTTAGCAGGGATGTGCTGGTAAATGTTATCCAAAGATTTTTTTTTTCTGAGGCAATTGGGGTTAAGTATCTTGCCCAGGGTCACACAGCTAGTAAGTGCTAAGTGTCTGAGGCCAGATTTGAACTCAGGTCCTCCTGACTTCAGGGCTGGTACTCTATCTACTGTGTCACCTACCTGCCCCCAAACATTTTCTAAAGAAAAATTTATTTATGATACTCTTTTAAGTTTAATTTGTATGATTTCACACTTTCTCCATTTCTTTCTAAAGTCTAGAAATCAATAAGATGATGAATCAATCCCTGAAATTTTTTGTCAATTTTCTGGGGTATTGTTAAGTTGCCTAAGGGCAGCAGGACTTATCTCACCTCCAGAGCTTCTTTGCGCACACGGCCAGGCCCAATGCCTGGTCACCAAGAAGAGTCAAGCCAGAGGAATGTAGATCATGGCATTCTTTATTCAGCCCCCATTGCCTCCATGTTCTCCATTTGCCGCCCTCCTTCCCTTACCACCAGCCTAGTTTATATCTTCTCTCCTCTCCTAGCCTCGCCTCCTAGGCCTTGCCCCTTAGTCCCTCCTCTTAGTCTTACCTCTCCTCATCTCCTGATCCCTCCTCCTTGCCTCCTTTCCTTCCTCCACTGAGTTCACACCCTTTGTCCATACACCCACCTCCATCCATCAGCTGAAAGGTGTGGTTCTCAACAGAGCACTTCCTCCGAGGGAGCCGTTTTCTAAGACCACTTAAAACAGCCATAGTCATTATAATGAAACCATTAATAGCAATCTCCAGCAAGATTCAGGGTCTCATGTTTCTCAAGGGAATCAAACCACACCCTTTGATCCTCAATTCAAGGACAAGCTTCTTCCCCAAAATCTTTGGTCCTAACATATCCCCTTTTCTTTTAGACATTCTCCAACAGGGTATGAATGCTCATACTGAAAACTGAACTCTGAACAAAGACTATAGCCTAGCAGAGGTATCAGGGCATTCTCCGGATTCTGTGACTATATGAGCTAGGTTCCTGCTCACAAAAAGATTAGTAGGGTTACCTTTTCATTTTTCACGCAAGAGTCTTGTCTCCTCAACCATACCCCTGATGGGAGACTTGGCATCTTCCATAACAGTCTCTTGTGCCAGATGTACAGACAGAGGCTACCAGGGCTCAGTGAACAAGAGTTCTTTTACATCTGGGAAATGCTACGTTCACATTTTCATTTCCTGAAAGTCCTAGCTTCAAGACAGATATCTGATTTCTCCTCATCCCTAGTTGTTAAATCTTTATCTCTCTTGAAATTACTTTGTATAATTTTATGGATTCTTTGTATTTAATTATAAAATGTAAGGTCCTTGATGTCAGGGGCCATTTTATTTTTAATTTGTTTTCATGTGTAGATGGCACAATGGCTAAAATCTGGCTCTAAATTCAGGAAGATTTCCTGAGTTCAAATATGGCCTCAGACACTTATTAGCTATGTGATTCTGGGCTAGTCATTCAACTATATTAGCTTTAGTTTGTTGATTTGTAAAACAAGCTGGAGAAAGAAATGGCAAACCACTTCATTGCCAAGAAAAACGCAAATGATGTCATGAAAGAATGGGACACAATTGAAATGACCCAATTCAAAATGTATTTTGGATTCAAATGAATGGTATTTATGTGAAAATTTTTTGTCACTAAGCTGAATCAGTCATTGAGAATCTCTTAAAATCACACTAAATTGTTCCCTAAAGATATTAATGATTTCTTAAGGAAAAACTTTTTGGTCCTTGCACATTGAAATGTTCTCTTTTTAATAAATGTTCTTTTGTATTTACTAAGACAGTGTATAATGACAGTTCTAATTGAACCAGGTAAAAGAGTCAATTTCTAATCTTGTTAGTTCAAAGCCTTGATGTATATTTTTCCAGTTAATTTTTTATTTTAGCTTCATATCATCTTTGTGAATGGATTCAGTCAAAAATTGAGTGTATTATATAAAAATGAGTTTATTTCCTGCAGATGATAGCAAAACAGAATGGGATGATCCAAATAGTAAAGAATTAGCAAAACCATTTTAAAACCTAAATGATCATCAGTGTTTTCTGGTAATAGTTTTATTGGATTCTTATTCCTGGCTGAGGTTCAGCTGAACCAGGACAGCCAAGGCAAAGAATAAAAAAATGAGAGATCTTTCTGAGAAGATGTCTCTTTTCACCTCTCAGCTTTCAGCAGTAGTAGGAGAAGAATATGCCTTGCTCAATGCTCCTTTATTTATTTTTATGGTTTTTCCATTGCTTTGCTGAAGGCAAGTACTTAATCATTATTTGTTGAATTGAATTGTTGCTCATTAGAACTTAGAACTACATGTAAAATCCTGTATGCAGTTTTTTTTTCATTCTGAAGCTATCCCCATAATTTTTCTCAGGGCAGCTTTCATTTCTTTGTTTTGGAGACTAAAGATCAGAGGGTTTAAGCATGGTGTCACCACTCAATACAATAAGCTTATGATCTTTTGCACTTCAGAGTTCTCAGATGTTGGACTCACATACATGACCATAAGGCCCCCAAAGAAGAGGCAGACTATGGCCAGATAGGATCCACATGTGGAAAAGGCTTGTCTGGCACACTAGAAAGAAATAAAAAAAGACCAAGAATGTACTTATCAGAGCATGGCTATTGAAACAGAACTAAAGTGTTAACTGTGACCAGATCAGCAGAGTTTGATAAAAAGGCACTAATTCAGGAATCTATCTTGGGATCACACAGCGTATGCTCATCTTCTTCATGCTTTACCTTTAGAGAGAGCTAATGAGGCATTGAATAGAGTGCTAGGTCTAGAGTGAGGAAGACCTGAGTTCAAATTTAACCTGGGGCACTTGTTAGCTATGTGATGTGGGCAAGTTACTCAATTGCATTCTGCCTCAGTTTCTTCAAATGTAAAATGTTGATAAGAATAGTATGCAACTTGTAGAACTATTGTGAGGATCAAATGAGAAGATATTTATAAGAAGAACTTAACCAATTCCTTGACAGATTGTAAATGCCATATAAATGGTAATTCCTTCTCTGGAAGGAAATCATGCTCTAAGATATATGTGCAAACATACAAAAGGGAATTGACTTTAGTACCCAAAGCACCAAATATATGTTGTCTTATCTCAACATAATTCTGAAATCTTTACCTTTCTCTCTATTTTTGTTTCCTATGCATTTGTATTGTTGTAAGGGACAACAGAAATTAATCATTAATTGGTTAGTTGGAATTTATTGCTGAAATTTTCTGGTAAATCAAAGACTATAGCCTAGCAGAGGTATCAGGGCATTTTCCGGATCCTGTGACTATATGAGCTAGGTTCCTGCTCACAAAAAGATCAGCAGGGTTACCTTTTCATTTTGCACGCAAGAGTCTTATCTCCTACTCACAGCATTGTGCTGAAATCAGATCAGAGAGTAGTGTTTTTCGTCATCAGTTTAACAGTTTTTATTATCAGCATTTACACCTAGGGAATCAGCAAACAGTACTAATCATAACATGATGTATTGCTTTGTTGATAGTCCAGACTTAAAATACTGATGAAAGAAATGTTAACAATGTTATTTAAGCTAAAGAAGTATTGTGCCTGTACTCTGCCCCCCCCAATCAATTTGTGAACATTTCTCAGCATACCTGCTCTCTTACATGTATTCTATATTTTGAGTCAAACTGATTACCATCTCTATTTGTACATGCCAGCACTTTTATTCAATTTGGTGCTTTGAGGCATGCTTCTTTCTTTCTCGGATATAGTCATTCCTTTTAAAACATTTTGATGAAACTCTATTCTTTCTTATTTTTAATAAAAAATAAAAAGTATCTTTCCATCTGGATGCTCAGAATTGTGTATTTTGTCTACAAATACATACATCACATAATTTCTCATAGGAAAACAGAATTGACTACCTAGATTGTCTTTTTTGGAGTTTACATAACTAGGAACAATTTAATCTGGGGTGAAAGCAGAAAGAAACATAGACATTTGGGAAAGGCAACATACCATTTTGGAGAAGCAAATGGCAAAGGGGAAGATCATATGTACTTGAAACTATAAAATAGGGCAGGAAGTCATACTGAGAGAATGTAACTAAAACATAAATTGAATGCATCATAGAATCCTGCAAAACCAACTACTGGATATTGCAAATCAACACAGTTTCTTAATGATGTGTTCTAGACTAATATATTTCTCCACATTTTCTTTATATATCATGCAGTATGTTATATCACTTCATGCAGGAAGAAGAGGGGATTCTAATGCTGAGAACCACTTGTGGATTTTTGAATGGATACTCAATATTAGCAATATCTTGTTGGACCTCAATGTTTCATGGAGTATTAAGAATGTCAATTTCTAAATGGATTAAAACCATACTGTAACAGTTATAAATAAATATTATAAATAAAAATAAAAACCAGTTATAAATAAATAACCTTATTTATAAAAGTGCTCAGTGTGTAGTGTTGCTTGATACATAAAATTGTAGTTCTCAAAGAATGCCAGCATTTCAAAGATTCACTGGAATTTTACCTCAAATTTTCCTAGGAAGGAGTATATAATGTATAGTTATGGAACAAGAAGATTGCTGCCCACTATGATCTCATTAAACAGTCATGACAAGAGCTGAGAAAAGAAACATTAAGTTTGGGCTTTACATTCAAATGATTCATTAACTCATCTGGAACTTAGCACTCTGAATTTTGCACGCTGTAATTTTTCCTTCTGACCTCTGATTCACACTTAATTGTCACTCAACATCTTAGAAACTACTACTAATGATGGCATTAACTTGAGAACTTCCTTTAAGAAAAACTCTGATAGAATACAGAATAGATTGTACAGGAACAGAGTAAAAGAATGATCAGATAATCACCAGTTTAGAAGCTGTCTTTACTTGGTAGTTCTCATTTCTAGTCTGGATTGAAGAAGAAAACCCTGGAATAACTGACTCACACTATTGGTCCTACCTGTGGGACCCTGGGCAAGTCACTTAATCCAATTGCCTCAGCAAAAAAAGTAAAGGATCACTCATTGATAAATATCAGCAGCTTTTTGTTGAAGCTCAGTGTTGGGAGAAGTTGTATTGAGAATGCCAATTTTTAATTGCAATAAAACTCTAACAAAGGAAAAAAGAGAGAAGGGAATGCACTTATATAGCACCTACTCTAAGTCAATCATTTTATGTGTTAGTTTAATCACACAACTTATTATTATATGGATTAATATTTATTATGAAATATTGTTCCCTAAAACATAAGAATTATATTCCTCAAAGCATGCCAGAAAAAAAGAAATCCATTGTGTCCATGACTCAATTCAGTTTTTCATCCATCATGGTTTCCTCATCAAATAATCATGGAGAAAAATGAGAAGAGTAAACTTGAATTTGGACTTCCCCATTCAAATTGCATATACTTTCATCTGGAATCTGGGCTGGAGAATCTTTGCTTTGATCTCTGATTCACACTTAATTTTAAGCCAAGATGTTATAAAACTATATAACAACAACAGCATCAACCTTGGAATTTTCCTTCCCCCCTTTCATTAGCTCTGGCAGAGTGTCCCTCTCTATGTGTTGGTGGGATTGCTGCTACATAAAAATAAAAAAGCTACTTCTTGGTTCCCAAAGCAGAAAAGAGATATCTTTTATTTCCTCAGCTTACTGTTGCTTATATTCTGTGAATCTAAAAATAAGAAAAGGGAACAGTTGTTTTATTAACAAAAGTGTCTTGGTGAATGTTCTCCAAAGGTGCTATGAAGAAAAAGCCAATTATGATACACTTTTAAATTTAATTTGCATGATTACATTTTCTCCATCTCTTTCTAAAGTCTAAAATGAACAAAATTATGAATCAATCCCTGAATTTGTCAATTTTCTTGAGTATAAATGTTCATACTGAAAATTTAGCAACCTCATGACACCACTGGTGATTCTTCAGAGAAAAAGAGAGACTGAGCATTCTCCATTACAATCTCTTGTGCCAGACATACAGAGAAAGGTCACAAGAACTCAGTGCAGAAGTGTTCTTTTATATTTGAGAAATACTACATTTTCATCCATGCTTCCTGAAAGTCTAGATCCAAAACAAAGTTTGAGTGTCTTTTCTGACTCCCCAGTTAAAGCTTCTTCTCTATTGCAATTAATTTGTATAGTTTTATGGATTCTTTGTATTTAATTATCTGTTTACATATTTGTTGCCTCAATAAAATGTAAGGTCCTTGAGGGCAGGGATCATTTTGTTTTTAATTTGCTTTCATAGTTAGGTAGCATAATGGCTAAAAGTCTGGCTCTAAATTCAAGAAGACTTCCTCAATTCAAATGTGGCCTCAGACATTTTTCTAGCTGTGTGACTCTGGCCAAGTCACTTAACTTTATCATTCTCAATTTGCTGGTCTGTAAAACAAACTGGAGAAGGAAATGGCAAATTACTTCAGTATATTTGCTAAGAAAATCCCAAATGGCATAATGAAATAGTGGGACACAACTGAAATGACTAAACTAGAACTGTATTTTGGATTCAAATGAATGGTATGTGTGTGAAAATTTCCTTTTGTTCCTAAGCTGAATCATGGTCACTGAGAGTCAGTTTTTTTTAAAGGAAACCATTAAATTGTCCCCTAAAGAAATTCATAGTTTGTTAAAGTAATTTCTTTTTGTTCTTTGCACTATGAAATGTTTTCTTGTTGAAGTTTGTATTCACTAAGATAATTTATAATAACAGTTCTAAATAAATCAGGCAAAGGAGTCAATTTGTAGTTCTCTTGAAGTCTTGATTTAAAATTTTTTTGCCAGTCAAGTTTCTATTTTAGATTCTAAAATTATATTACTTCCATGAATGGTTCAATGACAAGTAGAGTGAGTAAATTATATATAAAAAAGACCATTTCCAGCTGCCATAGAAACAGATTAAGACGATCCAAATAACACAGAAAAAGCATCATCATTTTGAAATCTAAATGATCCCCAGTGTTTTCAGGTAATGATTTTATTTGATTCTAACTGTCAGCTGAGGTTCATTTGAGGGGACAGTCAAGGCAGGGCATGAAAACATAAGGATTATTTCTGAGAAGGTGTCTCATTTCAGTTCTTAACCCTTATGAATAGTAGAAGAATATTCTTTTTTGCAATATTCCTTTATTAATCATTATATTTTTTCAATTGTTTTGCTGAAGGCAAGCACTTAATCTTGTTTATTGGGTTGAATTGTCTCTCCTTAGAACATAGAACCGCATGTAAAATTCATGTACACAGCTTTTTTTTTATTCTGAAGCAATTCCCATGACCTTTCTCATTGCAGCCTTCATCTCCTTGTTTCGGAGACTATAGATCAGAGGATTTAAGCATGGTGTCACCACTAAATACAATAAGCTTATAATCTTTTGTACTTCTCCTGAGTTCTCAGATGTTGGACTCACATACATGATCATAAGGCTCCCAAAGAAGAGGCAGACTATGGCCAGATGGGATCCACATGTGGAGAAGGCTTTACGCCGGCCAGCCCCTGAAGGTACTTGTAGCACTGCTCTTAGTAGGAGGATATAAGAGCCAAGGATGTAGAGTATAGGGAGGAAGAGAATGAGGGAGCTTAGGATATAGAATAGAATTTCAGTGCTGGGAGCAGGAACACATGATAAAGCCATCAATGGATCCATGTCACAAATAATGTGGTCAATGATGTTGGAACCACAGAATGATAGCTGAGAGAGCTGGATAGTAGATGGAAAATAACTTAAGAAGCCTAGCATCCAGCACACAGACATCAAAATGCAACAATGCTGTAGGGTCATGATAGTTGGGTAGTGTAGTGGGTGACAGATGGCAAGATAACGATCATAAGCCATGATACACAGAAAATAGATTTCAATTGTTCCTAGGGAGGAGAAGAAATAGAACTGGAGGAAGCAGCCAGCAAAAGAGATGGTTTTGGTTTCTGAGAGGAGATTTCCTAAAATGCTGGGCATTGTGGAATTTATATACCAGAATTCCAGAAAAGCAAAGTTCCCTAAGAGGATATACATGGGTATGTGGAGCCTCTGGTCCCACCTCACTGCACATATGATGGCCCCATTCCCTACCATGGTCAGGACATAGACTAAGAAGAAGAGAGAAAAGAGCAAGATTCGTGTCTCCCAGTTACCAGCGAAACCCAAGATGACAAATTCAGTCACAGTGTGTGCTCCTGACTTGTTCATTTAACTCTGAGCTGTGGAAAAAACAGAAAAGATCATCCCATCAATGGCCTTGCTTTATAGCCATTACTAGGGCAAGAATTTTAATGAGGACTTTGTAGGACTTGTAAAAAATTGTCAAATACAAATCAGTTTATAATAATTCTGATCTATTCTCATCCCAAAGTCTCTCTATTTTTCCAAATTCTTCAGACATCAGCTTTTTTGATGCTCTTTTCAAGGAAAAGAAGAAAGGAATAAGTATTTATTAAATGGCTAGTTTAGGGAAGGCTTGGATTAATCATATATCATTTGATCTTTACATGAGCACTTCTTGTTTAGCATGGTACCCAAAACTCAGGTACTTGCTAAGAAAAGAGATTTTCTTTTCACATCCAATTAAATCATAGCAATTTTTCAGTTATTTAAGGAAGATTTACTGTTTAAGGGAGACTGTTAAGTGACTGTAGGGTTCAATAACAGAAAGATTAAGAGCCAAGTTTTCAGAGTTTTTCTAAGTTAGCTGTGGTTCTTTGTATACTATGAAACATTTTCTTTCATTAGCTCTGTGGCTGCAACATTAAGGCTTCTTTTCTGAAACATTAATAAGTAACATTTTTGACAGTAGTTTAGTTTACAGTGGTTGGTCTAATTTGAATGAAAAGACAAAAAATGAACTAATTCCTGACTTTGAAGGTTTTATATTTTATTAAGATCTTGGTTTAATTTCATAACAATAGCTGAATTATACATAATAGTTTAAGTATATCTCATTTGACATGTGCAATAGTGGTGTCATAAATAATATCATCCTGAATTTTCAGATGAGTAAATGGAATCTGAGTTGTAAATTTATTTTAGTTTACAGTGGTTGGTCTAATCTGAATGAAAAGACAGAAACAAATGGATTCTTGACTAAAAGAACATTGCATTTTGTCAGGATCTTTATTTAATTTCATAACAATAACTGAATTGTATACAACACTTTAAATATATCTTGGTGCTTATAGTTAGGTATCCTAGATATTATTATTCTGAATTTGCAGTAGAGTAATCTGAGGCTCTGAGTTGTAAATTTGCTTTTCTTTGTTATAGAGCTAGTAATATTGGTGACAGGATTTGGATTTGGGTCTTTACTCTGAATTCAGCATTCTTTCCAACAAGTTGTCCTGCCTTATGTAGCTAATGTATATTAAGGATACAGCAAATTAATAATTCTCTTTATAGTGACACAAGTCTTTATCATGTCTTCGCTTGTGTGCTTTTAAGAAATCTATCAGGGGCAGCTAGGTGGTGCAGTGGTTAGAGCACCAGCCCTGAAGTCAGGAGGACCTGAGTTCAAATCTGGTCTCAGACACTTCCTAGCGGTGTGACCCTGGGCAAGTCACTTAACCCCAATTGCCTCAGCAAAAAGCAAAAAAAAAAAAAAATCTATCAGAGGTTTTTGATGCTAATAAATCAAAAGACAATGTTTCATAGTACACAGTGTATATACTTTCCATATCATTGAAGCAGATATGAAAAAATGATTAGCCCTGAGTTTTCTTCTGGTGATTAAATCTATCCTTTACTGTCCTGATGATTGATAAAGGGTATGATACTTAGATGTTGTCTATGAAGTAAATGTCATCAAATCACAGGTTCTCAGAACTGGAAGAGACCATAGGGACCCACTAATAGGGTCTAATTCAGATGTGTCAGATTCACAAGTCATGGATTACATGAGGCTGATAACCTTCCTGAATGTGGAAGGAATCAGAATAAAATATAATTGGGAAACATTTAACAAATAAAGAAAAATAAAATAGAAATTAGATATTAATTTTTGTTTTCTTCCCAGAGTCAATATGTAATATGTAACCAAAGAGATCCTTTTGTATGATTTAGTGGCCCCATTTCTATTCATAATTTGGACACCAGTGGTCTAACCCACATGTGAACATGAGTTTCTATCACAATGTACCTGACAAGTAGTCCTCTCCACTTTGCTTGAAGACCTGCAACAAGGGGATCCTGTTCTCTTCTGAGGTCATACAACCTATTCTATGGATAATACCAATAGTAGATTCCTAATGAATGTCAAGCTTAAGTTTTCTTCTTAGGGACTTTGCCAATGTTTCTTATTCCCACCTCTGCATCCAAGTAGAATAAATATCTCCTTTTTTTGTTTTTTTTTGGAATAAATATCTCTTTTACCTGTGATAAGACATTAAATGCTTTTCTTCTGGTTTAGCATTCTTGGTTCCATTAAACAATTCTTGGCAAGATGTTTAACCATAGAATGTTATATTGAGGTCCTTCACAATCATGGCCATTTCTTTTCTCTGGGTATTCTACAAGTTATTTTCTAATATGCAGCACTAAATAATATTTAACCATAATATTTCAGAGATGATCTGACCGGGGGGGGCTTTCATTTTAAGACAATAAGTTTTGTACCCTATACCTCTTTTGATGTAGTACCATATTGAATGAATACCTTTTAATTATCATACTATCAATCCATTGAGATTGCAGTTCATTAAAACTCCCAGATCATTTTTGAATGGAATATCTATGTAACAAATACTCCTTCCTTATAAGTTCTGTCTGTCCATTTCTATTTTTACCACCACTTAATAATACTGGTTTTTATTACCCTTTGCTTACACTATAATTGTTTCTTAACTTCCCTACTTGCCTATTGTGTCTCTTAGCCCCAATCAATTCTATAGAAATTGAATCATGCTACCATCAGAAATCTTTAATAATTTCATGTTCCCTATTGAATAAAGTCCAAGTAATTTGATCATGGAAGTCCTTTCTAGTTCTTATATGCTATACTTCTGAATTCCTTATCCTTGTTGGGATTCAAAGCCCAGTATACACATGACTGTAAAAATGGTCTAAGAATGTTTATATTGGGTTTCTGTAGAACCTGAGGCCACAGCTATTGATAGAGAACTACCTATAGTGACTTAACTGTGTCCAAATCAGCAGAGTTTAACAAAAGATAATTCAGGAAACAGTCTGGGGACCACACAACATATTCTCTTCTAGATACCTTACCTTCAGAGACAGATGATGATGCAGTGAATAGAATGTTAGGCCCAGAGTGAGGAAGACTTAAGTTCAAATTTGGTCTGGGACATTTACTAGCTATGTGATGGTGGGCAAGTCACTGAACTATTTTCTGCCTTGACTTTAGAATCCAAAACATCAGAGATATCTTCTTTCATCTCAACACAAATCTGAAATGTAATGCTTACCTCTCTCTTGGGTAACATGGGTAAAGACAATAGGAAATTTAGATACTGAGGAAAGACAATAAATTGGTATGGAAAAGTAAATGGACAAAGAGGAAGATCATCTGTATTTAAATTACAAAATAAGACAGGAAGTCATAATGGAGGGAATGTTACTGATAGATAAGTTGAAGGCATCATAGAATCCTGCAAGGACAATTACTGGGTAATGCAAATCAACTCAGTTGTTTCATGTTAAGTTCTATGCTAATAAGTTTCTATACATTTAAAAATATATATCATAAAGTTTGCCTTATGATTTAATGCAGGAAGAATAGGGGCTTCAAATGTTGAAGATCACTCATGGACTTTTGAATGAATGTTCCATATTAGGAACATCAACATCTTGTTGGAGCTTAATTTTAGGAGCTTAATTTAGTATTGAGAATATCAATTTTCAAATGGAGTAAAAACTGACTCTAACAGCCTTTAGTTACATAAATATACCCTGTATAATATTGCTTAATACAAAAAAATTGTAGTTCTCAAATATGCCAGTTTTTCAGAGATTCAATGTAGGCGTAACTCATATTTTCTTTTTTTTAATCAATAAAATTTATTTTTTTAAATTAAAGCTTTTAATTTACAAAACATACGAGTAATTTTTCTACATTGACATTTGCAGAACTTTCTGTTCCAAATTTTTTCCTTCTCCCCTCCACCCCCTCCCCTGGATGGCAGGTAATCTAATACATGTAACTCATATTTTCCTAAGAAGAAGTATGTAATGTATAGGTATAGAATGAGAAGATAACTACCCACTGTTGTCTCCATCAAACAGCCATGACTAGAGCTGAGAAGAGAAACATTAAGTTTGGGCTTTCCTTTCAAACAATTCATTCACTCACCTGGAACTGAGCACTCTGGATTCTGCACTCTGTTTTCCTTTTGACTTCTGATCCACATTTAATTGTCAGTCAACATCTTAGAAAGCTCTGTACTAACTGTGATATTAACTTTGGAACTTTCTTTTTCTTAGCTCCGATGGAGTGCAGAATACTTTGTAAAGGAACACTGTATTTTGGGGTCTTTTAAATAATCAGTGCATAGAAGAAATGCCCTGAAAAATGACCAGAAGAACACTAGTTTAGATGGTGTTTTTACTTGGTAATTGTCATTTCTAGTCTGCGTTGAAGAAGAAATTTCTGGAATCACTGAGTCATACTCTTGGACTACTTCTCTCATTGGTGAAATAGATGATGTTGTTAGGTGATTATTAATCAATTAAATAGTATTAATCAATTAATAATATAAACTCTTGGAATTTGATACTTGATGAAGGGAATTTAAAAGGGTGTGGAGATAATAGAGAGTCGGTCTCCCATAAGACTTAATTTCTGCTTTATGCAAATTATTTCTTTCAAGTCCTAGATTTTTTTCTTAGGCATCATTAGTTGCTATCTTAAGTATCTCTTCTTAGCTCCTCCTCCCTCATAAATTTGGTTAAACAACTGATCCTTGGGTATAACTATATATATAATGAAGTAGATAAAAGTTTGGGAAGCTATCTTTGTGGCTCTCAGGAGAACTTACATTTTTTTTAAATGGGGGACAGTCTACTGAGGAAACACCATCTCTTGGGAATGAGAAAAAGGTTAATGATCCACAGGTCTCTTCACTGCCTGATGAAATATTTGCCTCACACACTTCTGCCTTCAATGACCTAAAATTGTGTCAAAATTCTTTTGCAGTTGCTTTTGAAGTGCAAATTTACATCATTAACTGTATCCTGAAAAATTTAGGCCATAAATCCCATATATAACTTCTTTACTTTTGACTTTTTTTCTATAATTTTCTTCATTTCTGTGAAATCATGATGAGCATAGCATTTTAAAACATCTTTTCATAAAAATAGAATTAATCTTTTTTTAAAAATAATAATTGAATTAATCCTAACATATCATGGTAATTCCACTAATTAAATAAGTGGTATCACCTTATAGAAGGTTAGCTATGTGGTAAGAATGGATAAAATGCTTAGTCTGGAGTCAGGAAATTCATCTTTGTGAACTCAAATCTGGTCTCAGATGCTTACTAGCCATGTGACCGTAGGCAAGTCACTTAACTCTTCTTGCTTCAGTTCCTCTGTCTGCAAAATTGAGATAGAGAAAGAAATAGCCAATTACTCTAATATCTTTGCCATGAAAGCCACAAATCATGAAAAACAACGCAAGAATGGACCATAACAACAAAAAATAATCAGACTATTTGTGGATGGAATATTTGTGCAGCATTCTCCTTTCTTTTCCCTTATAACTTCTATCCTCTCTTTTCTGTTTCCATCACTACCAAAGTCATTCAGGCCTTCATTACCTCTTGCTTGGACTCCTATAATTTTTTCTTAACTTGTCTTTCTAGCTTCAGTCTTTTGAAGAAAACAATCTGTTCTACAGAGGCTGTGTGACCCTGTACAAAGATTTTCATGGGCTTTCATTGTTTGAAATTTTTCAAATTTCAAACAATTCAATTTCAAACAAAGACCTGTAACTTTATTGTATAAAGTGCAAATGACTTGATGATCACTAAAGTTCTTTCTAGTTCTTACATGCTTCTAATTCCTTATCCTTGTGGGTTTTCAAAGTCCAATCTACTTTTCTGGATGATATATTATCTGACACACCTAAATGAAGAGAAAAGTCCTTAGAATGTAATTTTGAGGCTACAGTGGAGCCTGAAGCCAAAGCTATTGAAAGGTAACTATTTAAAATACTGTGTCCAGATCAGCACATTTTGACCAAAAGATCATAGATTCAGGAAACACTTAGGGAAATATACAGTCTAAGCTTCCCTGAACACTTTTTCTTAAAGGAAGGAAATCATATTGGTGGCATATGCCAGAAGAGAATAGATTTTGGGACCCAAAACACCAGAAATGTGTTGCTTCTCCCCAACTCAATTTTAAGCTTTTTCCCTTTATCTCCTTGTACTTATTTGCTATGCAACTTCAACATTGTGAGTGTAACTTTAAATGATATCAGTAATTGGTCAATTATTGCTAGCTACTTAATATTTCTGGCTAATCACAGCCCAAACCTAGTCAGAGATGCCTGGACATTCTCCTTATCCTGAGGCTATCCTACCTAGGTTTCTTTCTTTAAAAATTTTTAATTCATTTTATTCTAAACTTATGATATAAAAAAGCATTTCTATAACAGAATAAATTAGAAAAATATGATTGTACATGAAACTACAAATCTATTATGTCCAATTTTATATTACTTTTAAGTATATAATAAAGTTATCAAGTAATTTCTTTTTTTTTCTCCCACTGTCCTGGGAGACTACCATCAGATTCAAATATATATTTATGTATGTATAGATACATATGCATATAAAATCATCTTATATACATTTCTTTTTATCAGTTCTTTATCTGGATGCAGATATATATATATATACATATATATATATAATCTTTCTCTCTCATTCTTGCTGATGTTCTATTCATTCTCATTATTTTATATACAACAATATAAAATATAGCTTTTCAACTAGTACTCAGAATTAGGCATATGTTCTCCACATATGGAAATAACACATAATTTCACATAGGATAAGAAAACAGGCTGCCTAGATTCTGCTTCTGGAAGTTGATAGAATTTAGGAATAGTTTAATTTGGGTTGAGGGTAGGAGGAGATATTTTGTTTGTTATTTTGTTTGATCACACGACTTATTATTATGCATATTAATATGTATTGTGACTTATTCTTCCATAAAACAAAAAAATTCCTCTAAGCACACCAGAAAAAAAGGATTCTATTTTCAGTGTGATCAATTCAATTTTCTGAGGAAAAATTGTGTAGTGTATAGGTATGGAAAGAGAAGCTAGCTCATCCAACATGGTCTCCTTATCATGGTGTTGGAGAAAGCTGAGAAAAGAAACCTTGCATTTAGACTTCCCCATTCCAACTGTATATGTTTTCATTTGAAATCTGGGCTGGGAA
The DNA here is from genome assembly GCA_023553655.1 of Myrmecobius fasciatus. Lineage (NCBI taxonomy): Eukaryota > Metazoa > Chordata > Mammalia > Dasyuromorphia > Myrmecobiidae > Myrmecobius > Myrmecobius fasciatus. The sequence continues at coordinate 115,246 of JAJPUD010005212.1, read as the reverse complement.
GTCTTTGCTTTGATCTCTGATCCACATTTAATTGTTAGCCAACATCTTACAAAGCTCTATGCCATTATAGCATTAAACATGGAACTTTCCTTTTCCCTTTCTTTAGCTCTGGCAGAGTACAGAATATATTGTACAGGAACAGAGTTTTTGGATTATTTGTTGTAGTTAGTGCATAGAGGAAAGCAGAATGGTGATGTTTACCATCTGTGAAGCTGTCTTTATTTGTAGGTTGATATATCTAGCCTGAACTGAAGAAGCCTCAAGAAAACCTGAGTCACCTTCTTGGTTCACTTGCCTTAATAGTGACGTAGATAAAGTTATTAGGAACATAGTATGTGAGATTTCTATTCTTCATATAGCTGGAATACTCTTAGAGTCTGATCCCTGATGAAGGGATTTTGAAAGGAATTGGGAGATAGCAAAAGGAGTTACATTGCCATAGGGCAGAATTTGTTTTTCTCATGAATGATTTCCTTGATGTCCCAAGTATGTTTGCAATCATCCTTGGTTAGTGTCTTAAGTGTCCCATCTATATTAGTGCCTTCTCTCTCATTCATAGTAGATTGGTCTCTAGGTCTAAATGTTTAGGATTATATTTATATGGATCTCAGGAGAATGCCCATTAGTTTAAAAGGAGAGGGAGTAGTCTCCTGAAAAATAATTTCTTGGAAATGAGGAAAAATTTAATTGTTCATAGATCTTTCTACCCCCAATGAAATATTTGCCTCACACACTTTTTTTAAAGTTGTTTTTAGGTTTTGACACTTACTTTTATATGATTTTGATTTTTTTTATTCTCTACCTCCCCATTCTCCTCACACCTTTAGCATGATGTCAATCTGGTATAGGTCATAGATGTACAATCACATTAAACTCATTTCCATATTAGTCATATTGTAGGAGAAGAATAAGAACAAAAGAGAAAACCCATGGGACAAAAAAGAGGATGAAAAAGGTGAAAAATGGTATATATTTCAATCTATAGTCAGACTTCACAGTTTTTTCTCTGCATGTGGATGATGTTTTCCATCATGAGTCTTTTAGGATTGCCTTAGATCATTATATTGCTGAGAAGTGCAAAATCTATCAGAGCTGATTATCCTTGCAATGTTGTTGTTACTATGTACAATGTTCTTTTAGTATTGCCCTCTTCACTCAGCATCAGTTCAATACATCTTCCTTTTAAGGAGCTTTATCTGTGCCTGAATCCAATTATTTGGCTTATCTACTGCAAATTTATATCATTAAATTTAAGCAACAAACTTTTTTTTGCTTTTTACTCTATTTTTGTGATTTTTTTTCATTTTTGTTCAACCATGACGAGCATTTTATTTATTTATTATTTATTCATAGTTAATTTATCTTTAATACAAATTGCTTTATGAATTATGTTGGGACCAAAAAAATCAGAGCAAAAGGGAAAAACCATTGGAGAGATAAAAAAAGTGAATATAGCATGTGTTTGATTTTTATTCAATTTCCTTAGTTCTTTTTCTTGATGCAGATGTCATCTTCTGTCCAAAGTCTATTGGGATTGCTTTGGATCACTGAGTCACTAAGAATAACCAAATCTTTCATAGCTGACCATCACCCATTCTTGCTGTTCTTGTGTACAATGTATTCTTGGTTCTGCTTGTTTTGATCAGCATCAGTTCATGTAAATCTTTCTAGGCCTTTCTAAAATCATATTTTCATCATTTTTTATAGAACAATAATATTCCAATATCTTCATATACCACAACTTCTTCAACCATTCCCCAATTGATGGACATCTACTAATTTTTTAAGTCTTTGGATAAGCTTATAATTTATTAAATATCTTTTTCACATATATTGACATAACCCTTTTCTATGCCATGATCATTCCTCTCTCATGATATAACTAGTATCTCCTCAAATGCACTCAATACTTCTGTTCTTATTCCAGCCACCCCTTCCTTCCTTCCTTCCTTCCTTCCTTCCTTCCTTCCTTCCTTCCTTCCTTCCTTCCTTCCTTCCTTCCTTCCTTCCTTC
>JAJPUD010005212.1:100223-113223 GCA_023553655.1 Myrmecobius fasciatus | reverse complement strand
TTCCTTCCTTCCTTCCTTCCTTCCTTCCTTCCTTCCTTCCTTCCTTCTTCCTTCCTTTTCTGTTTTTAAAACTCATTTTTTGCAGAGGTTATTAGGATTGATAGAGGAGAAGAATGACTAGGTAGCAAGTCATCTGGGAAAAGTTCCACAGGTTTCAGAAATTTGCAAAAATTCTAATGAATTAGTTTAGAGATTCAGCAGGTAAAGAAGGCAATAGGGTTTTGGACAATCTATTAGGAGAAGCAAAATTTACAGGAATGAGGAAGTGATAGTTATGCTGTATGATGCCATGGCCATTAGGATTGTGAAGTCTTGACACCATGCTAGATGATGATGAAGAAATTGAGAATATTTCATTTGGAAAATAGTAGACTTAACAGCTGTCTTCAAATGCTTAAATGGAGCTCACATGTGAACCCTTGGAGTCTCAAAAAAAAGTTTACTTTGTTCTGAGTTGCTGATGAATCACACGTCCTACTTGGAACCTATACAATCCACATGATTCACAGTATAGTCAAATGACTGGTCCATATTTGCTCTTCATATCATGGTTCTATGCCCTGTTGTTCCTTTGTTTTATGTTCTCCAGTTGTTCTGAAGACTCCCTTTTGTTATTCTATTATTCTGTTGTTGATTTTGCTTACCCATCTGGCAATGTCCCCTTTTTTCCAGGTGTCAGTTAACATTAGCATGAACTTTCTACCATGTTCATGTGAGGCTAGATATTTCCCTATATTTTTGACAATTACCATACATTCCTCCTTTTCTGGCCTGCATAATTCTTTTCATGCTGAAGCAATTGTGTAGGTGCCTTAGAATCACTCATTTATAAAGAAGAGGAGTTTTCCTAATTTTTTTTTGGTACATACCTACTACATTATCAGAAATGATGATGGGATCCTTAATTAATGTTCCTATTTTCTTATTTTTTAGAAATTATGACAATATATTAAATGTGTCTTAAATCATTACACGAAAATGTAAGAAAAGATCAATGAAGCATTTGAAAATTTTTCAGAGGTCATATTTTCTGTCACAAAATTGATGAAAATTGTAGCTAGAATACAATAAAGATGCCAAAGTTTTTGCCATTCTCATGAAGTATGCCTTCCCACAGCTGAAACTGAATAAGGTCCCATTTGGATTGTGAGGTCTTCCAGACGTTCTCTGTAAATAATATTGTGCTGTTTGTATCAAAGGCCCAGAATATTAAAGATCCATATCCTCTTACAAAAAGAGCTAATAGTTCACAGTGTCTAAAACAGATGGATTTAGAATGTACATTTATCAGATTATGCTATGAGTTCAAAAGGCAGCTCATTGATTTAGTCCATCACTCTTATTCTGTCTCTGTCTCTCTCCTGTCCCCTTCTGCTACTCTCCCCTACTTCTGCTCTCCTCCCTGTTCCATTCTTTGTCTCTGTCTCTTTCACTCTGTAAATCCTATATAAGCACTGATGATGGGCAATGATCTGGTTCACAAATAGAATAGGAGAAATGATTGTATTTCTTTTTTTTCCCTTTTCTTTCTTTTTTTCTTTTTTCTTTTTCTTTTTTTTTGGGCTGAGGTAATTGGAGATAAGTGACTTGCCCAGGGTTACATAGCTAGGAAGTGTTAAGTGTCTGAGGCCAGATTTAAACTCTGGTCCTCCTGACTTCAGGGCTGGTGAAGTCCTGCACCACTTAGCTGTCCCCCTAAATGGTTGAATTTCATGTGGACTATTCTTTTCCCCTGACACAAATACCTATCCTTTTACCACCAGTAATCCTCAAGGGATGGATAGCATTTGTCTGAAAATTAGGAAATAGTAGGAAAATTAGGAATATAATGAAAAAACAATTGTGTGTGACCCAAAGGAAAACAGAGAGGCATGGTAAATGTAACTAGGCTAAGCTATATTACCAATGATGAATTACCTACAAGAAATGTCATAAAAGAGTCATTAACAAGAGAATATTTGATTGGGAAAAGAAAGTTCACCATTTAGTGAGAATAAGGCTCAGTTTTTGAGCATGATGTTTGAGTTTTTGTTTATTACTCAAAGAATTTCATAGTTCCTTTGAAAATATAACCATGCACTTCATAATTTCAATCTGAATTTATTGTATTTAAAATTAATGCTTTATGACTTTTCTTTTTCCACCACAATTATTCCCAATCCCCTATTTCTGTCCAATTCAATAAGTAATCATTTATCACAAAGAAGAGATACATGGAACATACTAATACAGTGACAATTTAACATTTTCCATTTTCCCTAGTCTCACATTTCTCTAAGGAATGGAAGATGATACATTCCTCATCTATTCTACAGGTCTGGTTTCATTTTTTTAATAGTGTGATTTTAGTTTATGCTATTGTGGCCATAGTATTGAGTATTTCATCTTACTGATACATTTCAAAAATGCATGCATTCAAAATTCAAAGATTGAGAAGAAAGCCACTAGCATGTTCCATAGCTTGTTTATTTAGGTTGTATAGGATGATATGGAAAGAAACTTCCCAAAATGAGAAGACATGGGATATCTCTCTATGTGTTGGGGGGATTGCTGTCACATAAAAATAAAAAGTCATTTCTTCATTGCCAAAGCAGTAAAGAGAAATCTTTTATTTCTTCAGTTTACTGTTGCTTACAGTGTTTGAATATAGAGGGCAGAGTCAAAATGGCAGAGAGAAGACAGGATTTTGCCTGAGTTTTTCTTGGCTTCCCTCAGAATCAATGCCAGATCAAGCCTTTGAACAGATTTTGGAGTAACTGAACCTATAAATATTTGGAGAGTAGCAAATTTCCAGCAGAATATATCTTGGAAAGACTTCAGGAAAGGTCTGTTTCAATTGGGTGAGAAAGGATATGGTCCAGCAAGGAATGCAAGGAAGTCAGAGTGGAAAGACCCTGTGCAGGGGATCTAAACTCTTAGCCAAAATACAGCTGCATTGGCTGCTTTATCTTGGTACAAAAGGCCTGTGGATCAGGAGACTAGCTGTGAGACCTCCAGCACAACTACAGAAAGCAAATAGTGAGCCCTTTGAATACCAGCATAACAGGTAGGACTTGGTCAGGCCCACTCAGCACAAGGGGAAAGCCAGCGGTACCTACCCTAGCAGAGCATGAAGCCACTGTCACTGTGTCCTAGAAGCAAACTTCAATCTTTAAAAATGAGCAGAAAAGAAAAAAGAGCTCTGACCATAGATAGGTATTGTGGAGACAGAAAAGAATAGAACCCTGAGGACATTAAAGACAAAATGTCTCCAGATGAAACTTCAAAGGGGAGTATGAACTTGTCTCTAACTCAAAAGGGTCTCTTGGAAGAATTCAAAGAGGATCTTAGAAGAAAAATCAATAAAGGAAATGGGAGCTTTGCAGAAGAGTTTGGAAAAGGAAACAGAAATTAAATAAAGAAAACAATTTCTTAAAAATACATTTCGTGACAGAAAAAATATACTGAAGAAAACTACTTCTTAAAAAATAGATTTGGCAAAATGGAAAAAGAAAAAAACTCCTTAAAAATAGAATTGGTGAAATGGAAAAAAAGTCAATGAACAAAACTTCTTTAAAAGTACAATTGGTCAAATATATTCTATGATTCCAAGAATAAGAAAGGAGAACAGTTGTTTTGTTAACAGGGTATGCTGGTAAATGTTATCCAAAGGCTCTCTGAAGAAAAATTTATTTGATATACTTTTAAATTTAATTTGCATATTACATTTTCTCCATCTCTAAACCATAGAAATCAACAAAATGATGAATCAATCCCTAAATGTAATTTTCCCAGGGCATAAATGCTCATACTGACAATTTAATAACCTCAAGCACACCTCCGGTGGTTATTCAGTGAGAAACTTAGCATCCTCCATCAAATTCTCTCATTCCAGATGTACAGATGCCTCAGGGGCTATCAGGACTCAGTGCACTAATGTTCTTTCACATCTGGAAAACACTACATCTTCATTTCTGCCTCCTGAAAGCCTTAGCTTTAACAAGGAGTTCTAGTCCCTTTTCTGTCTCCCCCCATCCACCCAGTTATGAAGGTTTTTTTCTCTCCTGAAGTTACTTTGTATAGCTTTATGGATTCTTTGTATTTAATTATTTGTTTACATATTTGTTCCCTAAGTAAAATGTAAGGTCCTTGATGGCAGGGGTCATTTTGTTTTTAATTTGTTTTCACAGCTAGGTGGCACAGTGGCTAAAAGTATGGGTCAAAATTCAGTAAGACTTCTAGAGTTCAAATGTGGCCTCAGACACTTACTAGCTGTGTGATTTTGGCAAGTCATTTAACTCTGCTAGCCTCAGTTTGCTGATCTATAAAGCAAGTTGGAGAAGGAAATGGCAAACTACTTCAGTATATTTGCCAAGAAAATCCCAATAGATCATGAAAGTGTGGGACATAATTGAAATGACAACTAGAACTGCATTTTGGATTAAAATGAATGATATGTGCTTGAAAATTTCCTTCTGTCCTTAATCTGAATCAGTCATTGAAAGTCTCTTAAAAACTCACACTAAATGGCTCCCTAAAGATATTCATGGCTTCTTTTAAAAATAAAATATTTCATTTTTTTCTTTGCACTCTGAAATGTTCTCTTGTTGATGGTGAAGATTGTATTCACTAAGAAAATTTATAATGGCAATTCCAATCAAATCAGGCAAAAGAGTCAATTTGTAGTTCTGTTTAGATCAAAGTCTCAATCTCTATTTTTCCAGTTATTTTTTTTTAATTTTAAGCTTCACATCACCTCTATGAATGACTTCAGTCACAAATAGAGTTAGTGGATTATATAAAAATGAATCCATTTCCAGCAGTCAATAGCAGAACAGAATGGGATGATCCAAATATCACAGAATAAGCAAAACTATTTTAAAACCTATGTGATCATTAGTGTTTCCAGGTAATGTTTTTATTTGATTTTTACTCTTAGCTGAGGTTATTTGATTCTTATTCTCAGGTGAATTTCACCTGAACCAGGATAGCCAAGGCAAGGCATAAAAAGATAAGGATTTTTCTGAAAAGCTATCTCATCTCAGCTCTCAACTTTCAGCAGTAGTAAGAGAAGAATATGCCTTGCTCAATGTTGCTTTATTCATATTTATGTTTCTTCCATTGTTTTGCTGAAAGCAAGTGCTTTGTCATTGTTAAATTGAATTGCCTGTCTTTAGAGTATAAAACCACATGTAAAATTCATGTATGCATCTTTTCTTTTATTCTGAAGCAATTCCCATGACTTTTCTCAGAGCAGCCTTCATCTCCTTGTTTCGGAGACTATAGATCAGAGGGTTTAAGCATGGTGTCACCACTATATACAATAAGCTTATGATCTTTTGTACTTCAGAGTTCTCAGATGTTGGACTCACATACATGATCATAAGGCTCCCAAAGAAGAGGCAGACTATGGCCAGATGGGATCCACATGTGGAAAAGGCTTTACGCCGGCCAGCAGCTGAAGGAACTTGTAGCACAGCTCTTAGTAAGAGGATATAAGAGCCAAAGATGTAGAGTATGGGGAGGAAGGTGAGGAGGCAGCTTAGGATAGAGAACAGAATTTCTGTGGCAGGAGCAGGGACACATGATAGAGCTATTAGTACATCCCTGTCACAGATAATATGGTCAATGACATTGGAATCACAGAATGATAGCTGAGAGAGCTGAACGGTAGATAGAAAAAAGACTAAAAAGCCCACCACCCAACACACAGACATCAAGGTGCAACAGTGCTTTAGGGTCATGATAGTTGGGTAGTGTAGTGGGTGGCAGATGGCAAGGTAACGATCATAAGCCATGATACACAGGAAAATGATTTCAGTTGCAGCCAGGGAGGAAAAGAAATAGAACTGAATGAAACAGCTAGGAAAAGAGATGGTTTTGGTTTCTGAGAGAAGGTTTCCTAAAATGCTGGGCACAGTGGAGTTTATATACCAGAATTCCAGAAAGGCAAAGTTCCCTAAGAAGATATACATGGGTGTATGGAGTCTCTGGTCCCACCTCACTGCACACATGATGGCTCCATTCCCTGCCATGGTCAGGATATAGATTAGGAAGAAAAGAGAAAAGAGTAAGATTCGTGTCTCCCAGCTACCAGCAAAACCCAAGATGACAAATTCAGTCACAGTATGTGCTCCTGACTTGTTCATTGAACTTGAGCTGTGGAAAAGACAGAAAAGATCAATACATCAATGGTCTTGCATTTTAGTCATTATTAGAACAAGGATTTTAATGAGGATTTGGTAGGATTTATAAAATAAATATCTAGACATATGCAAATCAGGTTATTGTAATCCTGTCTTGCTCTTAGCCCACAATCTCTATGTTTTTCCAAATTCTTCAGACTTCAGCTTTGTTGGTGCCCTATTCAAGAATTGTTTATTAAATGGATTCTTTAGGGCTAAGCAAATATAATTTGATCCTCCAATTCAGACTTCATCTTTCCTTGTTTAATATGGTACCCAAAATTCAGGTACCTACAGAGAACAGGCTGCTGGATTTCCTTTTCACTCATCCAATAAAGTCATAGCAATTTTTTTAGATCTTTAAGGAAGATATATCATTTGAAGAAGACTTTTAATGAATGTAGGGTTCAATACTAAAAAGTTCAAAAGCCCATTTTTCAGAATTTGTTACCTGTGGTTCTTTGCATACTATGAAACATTTTTCTTTCTTACATTAACTTTGTGCAGGAATGTTAAGGCCTCTTTTCTGAAATATCAGTGAGATTTTAATGCTATTTTAGTTTGCAGTAATTAGTCTACTGCAAACTAAAGACAAAGACAAAAAATGAACTAATTCCTGACTTTATGATTTTTATATTTTATCAGGATCTTGATTTAATTTCAAAACAATAGCTAAATATTACATAACACTTTAAATATAGCTCATTTTACATGCCCAATAGTTCTTTTAGTTAGGAGACATAGATAATGTTATTCTGAATTTGCAGATGAACAAACTAGGACTCTGAGCTATAAATTTACTTGTCAATGTTATTGAGGTAGTAATACTGGTGGCAGAATTTAAATTTTAGTCTTTATCCTGAATTCAGCATTCTTTGCAACAAGTCATGCTGGCTCATGTAACTAATGCATATTATAGATACAGCAAATCAATACATTTTCATTACAGTGAAAAACATTTTCATCACGCCTCGGTGTGGATATTTTTTGTAAGAAGTCTACCAGAGGTTTTTGGTGATAAATCAAAAGATAATGAATCATAGTACAATTGTATACACATTTCACATCACTAATGCTTAATCAGAATTTTCTCCTGATGATTAAATATATCCATTATTATATCTTGATAATTGATAAATTATGTGATACTTTGCAGAAAAATAATTTCTGAAAACTTATGTATGAAGTAGATGCCACTAAATGACAGACTATCAGGGTTTAAAGAGACCACAGGGCCTTCTAATTGAATTTAGTCTAGAGTTATCAAACAGAAAACTTATGGTCTGTATCAGGCCTACAATCCTCCTGAACTTGACAGGAGTCAGATTAAAATATGGAACATTTAGCAAATAAATAAAAATACAATAGAACTGATAATGTTAATTTGTGTCTTTTCTCCACAATTAGTTATGCAAACATAGTAATACTTCTATATAATTCAGTGGCCACATTTCTATGTGAATTTGAATCTAATGAGTTAACTTACATATGAACATGAAGACCCTCTAGAGTGTACATGAAATGTGGTTATTCATACTTTGTTTGAAGACTTACAAGAAGGAGGAATCCTGTTCTTTCCTGAGGTTGTCCAATCTATTTTATGGACAATAGCAATAGTAAATTACTAATAAGGGTCAAGCTTAATTTTGTTCTTAGGGACTTGGCCCATGCTTCTTATTCTATCCTCTCCATCTAAAGAGAATAAATCTAGTCTCTTTTTACTTGTGATAGCCCCTAAAACACGTTCTTCCTCTGCCTTAGCATTCTTGATACCATTAAACAATCCTTGGCAAGATATTTAACCTTAGGATGTTATCTTGAGGTTTTTTTTACCATCATGGTCATTATCCTTTCTCTGGGTGCTCTTCAGGTTATTTTCTAATATGCACCACCAAGAACTAATCCTACTATTTCAGAGATGATCTGACCAGAGGAGACTCTCACTTTTGCGCAATAATTTCTATTCACTATGCTTCTTTTGATGCTGTACCATATTGAATGAGTAACTTTTAATTATTACACTATCAATCCATTAAGGTTGCAGTTCACTAAAACTCCCAGATCATTTTTGGATGGAATATCTATGTAACAAATACTCACTCTCTTTCCTTCCCCCTTACAACTTCTGTAACTATTCCTACTATTTTCATCACCTTCTTAGCAGTGCAAGTCTTCATTACCTCTTGCTTAGGTTATAATTGTTTCTTAACTTCCCTAACTGCTTGTTGTCTCTCTCAGCTCCAATAATTTCTACAGAGATTATATTATGCTACTGCCTAAGGATCTTTAAAATAATAAAGTTCAAGTGACTTGATAAATTCCTTATCCTTTTTGGTATTCAAAGCCCAATCTAGTTTTTGGGATGCCACATGATTGAAATACCACAAAGAAAGAAATAGACCAAGAATGTACATTTCAAGTTTCTGCAGAACCAAAAGCCACAGCTATTGAAAGAGAATTACCTATAGTCCAGAACAGCACACTTTGACAAAAAGACCATGATTCAGGAAATAATCTGAGGACCACACAGTACTTGCTCATCTGGATAGCTTACCTTCAAAGACAGCTGATGATGCATTGAATAGAATGTTAGGTCTAGAATGATGATGATGACCTGAATTTAAATTCTGCCTGGGGCATTTATTAACTATGGGATGGTGGGCAATTCATTCAACTGCTTTCTGCCTTGATTTTTTTTTCTACTGTAAAATGTTGATAAGAATAGTAGCCAACTTGTAAGGCTATTGCGAGGATCAAATGATACAATATTTGGAAGAAGAGCTTAGACAATTCTTGGCAGATATATAAATATAAATGGTATTTCCCTTTTTCTGGAAGGAAATCATGCTCCAGGAAGTATCTGCAGACATATATAAAAGGGAATAAACTTTAGGACCCAAGGCACCAAAGGTATGTTGTCTTATTTCAACCCAATTCTGAAATCTGTGACTCTCTCTCTCTTTTTCTCTTTCTCATATACATATACACACACATACACTCTCTCTTTTTGTCTCTCCTTCCTATGTATTTCTATGATTGTGAGGGGCAGTAGAAATTAATCATCAACTGGTCAGTTGGGCCTCATCACTGAAATGTTCTGGTTTATCGATGACTATTGCCTAGCAGAAGTATTAGGGCATTCTTGTGATCCTGTGACTATATAAGCTAGGTTCTTGCTCACAAGAAAATAAGAAAAGGGTTACCTTTTCATTGTTCTAGCAAGAGTCTTATCTCCTACTCACAGTGATGTGCTGGAACCAGACTAGAGAATAATTTAGTTTTTAGTGTCAGCATTAACATCTAGGGAATCAATAAAGAGAATTAATCAGAACTTGATGTATTGTTTTGTTGATAGTCTAGACTTAAAATTCTAATGGAAGAAATGTTAATATTACTTAAGCTAAAGGGGTATTATGCCTATATTCCCCTCCCTCGAAAATCTGTAATTTCTCAGCATACCTGTTCTCTTACATGTATTCTATTTTTTGACTCAAACTGATCACCATCTCTATTTGTACATGCCATCACTTTTATTCAATGTGGTGTCTTGAGGCATGCTGCTTTCTTTCCCTGATATATTCATTCCTTCCTAAAACTACTCTTGAAATTCTATTCTTTCTTATCATTTTGTATAGAAATATAAAAGATTACTTTCCAAGTGGACACTCACAATTAAGTGTATTCTCTCTACAAATGTATATGTCACATGATTTTTTTTCTTTTTTTCTTTTTTTTTTTTTGCTGAGGCATTTGGGGTTAAGTGACTTTCCCAGGATCACACAGCTAGGAAGGATTAAATGTCTGAGGTCAGATTTGAACTCAGGTCCTCCTGACTTCAGGGTGGTGCTTTATCTACTGAGCCACCTAGCTGTCCCTATCTCATGATTTCTTATAAAAACACTGAATGGGCTGATTAGATTTCTTTTTTGGAGTTTATTAAACTAGGAGCAATTTAATCTGGGGTGAAGGCAGGAGGAAAGATAGACATTCAAGAAAGGCAACAAATCAATTTGGAGAATTAAATGGAGAAAGGGAAAGATTATCTGTACTTGAAACTATAAAACAGTGCAGGAAGTCATACTGGAGGGAATGTTAGTAAAACATAAATTGAATGCATCATAGAATCCTGCAAAGTCACTTACTGGGTACTGGAAATAACATAGCCTCTCAATGATGTGTTCTGCACTAATAAGTTTCAACATATTTTATGAAGTATGTCTTATGATTTCATGCAGGAAGATGAGAGAATTCTAATGCTGAGGATCTCTCATGGATTTTTGAATGAATACCCAATATTAGCAATATCTTGTTGGGATTCTCTGTTTGGAGGACAATAGAGAGTACCAACTTCCAAATGGAGTCAAAATCTACTCTAAGTGCCCTTATTTATATAAGTGTTCTGTGTGTAGTGTTGCTTGATACATAAAAACAGTAGTTCTCACAGCATGTCATTATTTCAGAGATTCACTGTAAGTATACCTCAAATTTTCCTAGGCAGAGGTGTATAGGTATGTATATGTATGTAATGAGAAGATTGCTACCCACTACGGTCTCCTCATCAAACAGTCATGACAAGAGCTAAGAAGAGAAATTTTAAATTCGAGCTTTCCATTCAAATGATTTATCCACTCACCTGTAACTCAGCACTCTGGATTCTTCACTTTGTCAGTCTTCTCATTGATCTCGTATTCACACTTAACTATCACTCAATATCTTAAAAGCTCTGTACTAATTGTTGCATCATCTTGGGAACTTTCTTAACTCTGATGCAGGACAGAATAGATTGTATAGGAACAGAATATTCTGGGTTCTTTCTAATAATTAGTGTATAGAAAAAAAACAGAAAAATGATGATTAGATGATCACTAGCTTAGATGGTATCTTTACTTGGTAGTTGTCATTTCTAGTCTGGATTGAAGAAGTCTCTTAAACACTTGAGTCATCCTCCTGGACCACTCCCCTATTGGTCAAGTAGATGCAGTTGTCAAGTGAGTGGTATGCCATGTTTATTTTTAATCAATTAATAGGTAAAAACTCTTGGAATCTGATTCCTGATGAAGGGAATTTAAAAGGGTATATGGAGATGCGGAGAGTGAGTCTCCCACAGGATGATTTATGGTTCATCTGAATTATTGTTTTGAAGTCCCAGGTTTCTTCTCAGGCATTATTAGTTGCTTCTCTAAGTGTCCCTTCTGCATTATCCTCTCCTCTCCACTCCCAATTTGGGTGACCAATGGATCATCAGGTATAAGTAGATACAATGAAGTAGATAAAAGTTTGGGGGACCTATATTGGTGAATCTCAGGAGAACTTTCATTTTTTTAAAGGGGATCAGTCTATTGGGAAAATATCTCTTGGGAATAAGGAAAAGATTAATGATACACAGGTCTGATGAAATATTTGCCTTATTTACTTCTGTCTTCTAATGACCTAAGTCTGTGTCAGAATTCTTTTGTGTCTTCTTTTGAAATGCAAATATATATTATTAATTGTATCTCACAAAATTCAAGTTATAAACCCTAAAATAATTTCTTTACTTCTTATTCTATTTCTATGATTTTCTTCATTTCGCCAAACCAGATTAAGTATATAATTAAAAAATCATATTTTTTTACAATTTTTTTGTAATCCTAATTTTGTTAATCCTAACCTATATTATGATATTTCTTCTAATTAAGTAGCTAGTATCACCTTACAGATGTCAGGTAGGTCATGTAGTTGATAAAGTTCTGGACCAGGAGTCAGGTAAGTCTTTTTTTTTTATTCAAGTTTGGCCTTATTTACTAGTTGTATGATCCTAGGCAAGTCACTTAAACCTGCTTGCCTCAGTTTTCTCACCTGCAAAATGAGATAGAATATTAAATGGTGAACCACTTTAGTATCTTTGCCAAGAAAACAACAAATGGCATCATAAAGAGTGGAATATGAGTGGAGAACAATGATATAATTTGTGGTTGGAATATTTCTATCATTCTTTTTCCTTTTTTTTCCTTATAATTTCTATCTTTTTTTTCCTTTTCCAACATCACCACTGTCATTCAGGTCTTCATTATCTCTTGCTTGGCCTCCTATAATTCCTTCTTAACTTGTCTTTCTAGTCCTTTGCAGAAAAAAATCTGTTTTATAAAGGTTGTGTTACCCTACTCCACAAAATCTTTAATGACTAAAGATCTATTAACTTGATTGAATAAAGTGCAAATGGTTTGATGGTCTCTAAGATACTTTCATTTTCTTACATGTTTTGCTTGAAATTCCTTATCCTTGTGGATATTCAAAGCCCAATCTACTTTTCTGAATGACACATTATCTGACACACTTAATTGGAAAGGAAAATCCTCAGAATGTAATTTTGAGGCTTCAATGGAATCTGAAGCCAAAACTATTGAAAGATAACTCCCTGAAAGACTAACTATGTCCAGACTGGCACATTTTGAGCAAAAGCTCATACATTCAGAAAATACTTAGGAAAATACATAGTCTAAGCTCCTCTGGACACCTTCCCTTAAAGGAGGAAATCATCTTCATGGGGTATTCCAGAAGAGAATAGGTTTTGGGACTCAAATCATCAGAAATGTGTTGCTTCCACCCAACTAAAGTCTGAGCTTTTTCACTTTATCTCCTTGTACTTGCTTGTTATGCATCTTCAATACTATGAGAGAAAGTTTAAAAGATATTTATAATTGACTAGTTATGGCTAGCTGCTGAATTTTTCTGGCTAATCACAGTCCATTGCCTAGTAAAACTGCCTGTACATTCTCCTAATCCTGAAGATATCCTCCCTAGTTTTCTCTTCTTTCCTTTCCTTCCTTCCTTCCTTCCTTCCTTCCTTCCTTCCT
>JAJPUD010005212.1:74416-91696 GCA_023553655.1 Myrmecobius fasciatus | reverse complement strand
CTTCCTTCCTTCCTTCCTTCCTTCCTTCCTTCCTTCCTTCCTTCCTTGCTTCCTTCTTTCCTTCCTCCTTCCATACCTCTCTTTCTTTCTTTCTTTCTCTTTCTCCCTCTCCCCCTCTCTATTTCTTTTTTGAATTTGTTTTTTTGAAACCTATTTATTTTTTACTAGAACCATACCATTCATTGAAATAGGAAGAATGATTAGCTACCAATTTGTCTGGTTCTATAGTCTAGAAGTTTGCAAAAACTTTACATGAATCATATCCAAAATTCTGCAGGAAAAGAAGGTAATAGATTCTTGGGCAGCATTAGGTGAGGCAAAGCTTCCTGGAATAAGGAAATGATAGTCATGTTGTATGGAGCCCTGGTCATTAGAACTGTGAAAGGTCTTAAGACTATGTTAGATGATGATGAAAAAATTGGGGATGTTTCAGTTGGAAAATAATAGACATAATAGCTGTCTTCAAATGCTTTAATGAAGCTCTTGGAGTTTCAAGAAAAGTTTACTTCATTCTGAGTTGCTAGTGAGTCCTACCTGGAACCCATATAATCCGTTTCACTCATAATACAGTCAAATGACTAGTCCACATTTGCTACTCGTATCATGGTTCTATGCCCTGCTGTTCTTTGACTTTGTGTTGTTCAGTTATTCTCAAGACTCCCTTTTGCTATTCTGTTATTCTGTTGTTGATTTTGCTTGCCCATCTGGCAATGGTCTCTTTCCTCATGGGGACTTTCTTCACATTCATGTGAGGCTGGATGTTTCTCTTTAGTTTTGACAATTCCAAACTTTTGTACTTTTGTAAAGTCTTGTTGATCCCAACAACATGCTACCTTGTAGTTGTATTGCTTCCTTGACTGCCATGGCTTATTGCTGTTGCTTCTCTCCTGCTTAGTTCATTGTGATGAACTAAGAGCTACTAATGAAGAAAAATACTTAAAAATGATTAGCTCCAGAATGAAACTGGCACCTCAATTTCTCTTTCAGTGTCATCTAAGTCTGGTGGCAAGACAAAAGTTAGGATGTTTGGCAAGTGCAGGGTATGCAGTGATGATTTTGATGCCTTTGATATCTGACCAAGCTCTAAGCTCCCACAGCACCTGTTTCAGCCACTTTCATTGCTTTTGGGACAAATTATCTTCATCTTTCCATTCTGCTGGAGGGAAGTCTTCACAAGCTTGGTGTATTCAATCCCCCCTAACTTACTGATGGGTTCGAGGCCTGTCAGTTATCCTTGCTCTGATTTAGCCTTTCAGCTGAAATGGTTTATCAGGATGTGGCTGCTGTTCATGCTACAGCTTTTTAGTACCACAGGTGAAAGCTGGGTGACTAGTTGAACACTGCAGATAGATGAGTAGCACTGAAAAAATCTCAACAAGCCCTCACACCAGAGTGACACTATGGAGTATACGGAGCGTGAAGGGAAACCCTTCACACTCCATATACTCCATAGTGTCACAGGAAGAAGAGGTGTATAGTGGTGGTAGGGGACTCTCTAATGAGGAGGTAAAGAGGAGGGTGTTTATTTATCCAAAAACGATTTTCCCTAATTATGTACCCAAGAAATGTCAGACAGGCTATTATTCATGGTAATTCACATGTTCACAAATAATGCCAGAAGCATTATTTAGAAAGCATTTCTAATGATTATAAGGACTTGGACAAAACAAAGATATAATGCCTGGAAAGTTTAGTGACAGGTCATAATTTCATCTCTGCTGCCTGTTGAACACAAAGGATTCAAAAGAAAAAGGCAAATTTAGGAAATCAAGAGTTGGCTATGTGGATAGTTTTATAAAGTCAAAATTTTTTTTATCATAGAGTTCTAGTGCCTTTTTGGATCCTCCCAGTTTTGGAGAGTTTCTTTCCTTTGAGATTACTTAGCACATCTGTATGGATTCTTCATATGTAGTTATCTGTGTATTTGTATGTAGCCAAAGTAGAATGTAACGTCGTTGATAACTGAGATCATTTTTCTTTTAATTTGTTTTCATAACTTTTAATTGTTTAATTTTTTAAAAAATTCAAATGAATTCTTTATATGTGAAATATCCCTTTTCCTCCTTAACTAAAAGATAGACTTCAAGAGTCACTTCAGAAAAACACCCTAATTTTAGAGGGCTTTGCCTTTATTACTTTATTTTATTACTTTATTTTATTATTTAAAGAGGGTTTACCTAATTCTTTTTTGTTACATATCTGCTACATTATGAAAAATGGTGATACAGCTGCTAACTCATATATCAAAAAATTGGGCTCAAGAGTTCATGATTTCATTAATAATTTTTAGGGTTTTTTTTTGTATACTGAAATGTTTGCTTGTTGATTAATTTTGTATTAAATAAGAAAATTTATAATAAAAGTAAAGGACTCAAGGAAGCATATGAATTGTCCTTTTAAACCAAGGCTTGAGATAGATAGATAAGGCACATATATATGTAGACATACACATATATACATATATATATAAACATAGACACACACATATATATCAATATCTACCTTTCCATCTATTTAAGGATTAATTTAAAAGATATGTACATATGTGTGTGTATTTATTTGTCTATCTATCTATGTATCCATGTATGGGTCTTGATTTAAAAAAACAAAAAACCCCTCTCTTTCTCTCTCTCTATATATGTGTGTTTTATTATCTGTGGTTTCTTTATTTTAGCTTCAGGGAATGGTTAGGAACAAATGGAATAAATTGATTGTATAAAAATGTGTCTTTTGTCAGAAGTTAATGTCAAAACAGAATTGGATAATCCAAATAGTAAAGAATTAATAATATCATTTTGACACAGACAAGATCATCTACATTTGACAATTAATCATTAATTAATGTCACTCAAGCTGAGGAACAGTTGCATCAGGATGGGCAGTACATGAATGGATAAAAGATGAGAAACCTTGATCTTCAGGCTAATAGAAACAGATTCCTTTCTCAATTGTCTTCTACTTATCTTAATATTTCCTCCAATATTTTGCTAATAACAAGCACATGATTAATGTTTGTTCAAGTCATTAAAATACAGAAGCACATATAAAATTCATACAGGTGACTGGTTATTCTGAAGCTATCCCCATGATTTTTCTCAGAGCAGCCTTTGTTTCAAAGGCTCTTGTTTAAAGATCAAGAAGTTTATTTTTTAAAATCTTATTTATTTATTTATTTTTGCTGAGGCAATTGGGGTTAAGTGACTTGCCCAGGATCACACAGCTGGGAAATGTTAAGTGTCTGAGGTAAAATTTGAACTCAGGTCCTCCTGACTTCAAGGTTGGTGCTCTATTTACTGCACCACCTAGCTGCCCAGATCAAGAAATTTAAAAATAGATTTACCACTGAATAGAGGAAGGCTGTTATCTTTTGCACTTCTGAGCTTTCAGATATTGGGCTCACATACATGATCATCAGCTCCCAAAGAAGAGACAGACCATGGCCAGAGAGAATCTCTATGAAGCAGGTCTTACACTCACCAGCAGCTGAAGGAACTTATAGCTCAGCTCTTAGTAGGAGGATGTAAGAGTCAAGGATGTAGAGTAGGGGAGGGGTACCTTTTTCTTCATAGTTACAATATCATTCCTGGGCCATACAAAATTATCAGCTTATAAAACTAAAGCAACGGGAGATTGTTGAACCTAGCTTTCAGCTCATCATTGACTGTGGTTGCCTTAGCAAATGATTTTGTGGGCCTTATATGGCCCATGGGTCAGATGTTCCCCACCCTCGATGCAGAGTTTGGAAAGAAGATGATGAGAAAACTTAGGAAATAGAAGACAATTCCAGTGGCAAGAGGATGAAAACATGACAGGGTTATCAATGGGTCTTATATCACACAAAATATTCAATAATTTTGGGTCCACAGAATGACTACTAAGATAGCTAGATGGTGGGTAGAAGATAGTTTAAGAAGCCAAGTCCCTTGTTCATAAGGAATATTTAAATGTTTTTTGAATTGAAAAGAATTGCATTTATGTAAAATTTTCATTTTGACTCCAACTTGAAAAATTATCATTATTTAAACCAAAATATTCTCAAACTATGCTGTTGTGTTGTGTATGCATATTGCAGTGTCATAAACAATTTCCCTTTTTATACGGAAATGTTCATTTAATGATGATTAAGTTTATATTCATGAAGAAAATTTATAATAAAATTCTAAAAAACATGGAAGTGATCTTAGACAATTCAGAATGACTCATTATGAAAAATTCTATTCATCTCCAGAGAAAGATCTGATGGAGTTTGAATGTATAATTACATCGTACTTTTAAAAAATGTTCTTTTTCTACTTCTTTTTCTTTGGTTGGTATTTTCTTCACAATATGACTAATATAGAAATATGTTTTTATGACTATATATGTATAACCTGTATCAAATTTCTTGCCATCTCAGAGAGGGGTGAGAGAAGAGAGGAAGAGGTGAAGAGAGAGATGGAAGGAAAGAATTTAAAATTTAAAGTTTAAATTTAAAAATTAAAAAAAAATGAATGTCCAAAGTTTTTACATGTAATTGGAAAAATACTTTAAAATGGATGCAATTTTAAAATTGTCTAATAAATTGAAATCTCAATCTATATAGTTTTCCCCATTAGCTTTTTAATTTTAGTTTCTAAAATCATATTGCTTTAGTAAATGACCTCAGGTACAAATAAAGTGAGTTGATTATTAAAGTGTTGTCTATTACCTGAAACCTACAGCAAAACAAAATGGGATGATTTAAATAGCATAGTGATATCATAATGATAACTATAAAATTAGGCATGTTTGCAAGGTAATAGTTCTACCTTTTTTTTTTTTGCTTCAAAAATGTTTTATTGATGCTTTTGATTTTTACATCACAGTTAATTTTATATTTAAGCCACTGTCTCATCCCTTCTCCTCCATCAAACTCTCCTTTGTAATAAAGAAAAACATTTACAAAAGTACCTCATAGTCACCATATTTAATAATATATACAACATACTACCCTACTATGTTCCCACCCTTCCCCATTACTGTTACAAGGAGACAAGTATGTTTCCTTATCTATTCTTTAGAATCATTTTCTCCTTTCTTAATCATTCAAAGGTTGAGTTCCTTCTTGAGATATTTTCCTTTTATCTTAGTTGTTATTGAACATATTGTATGGGTTTTCTTTATTTTAATAACATTAGTTCGTATAAACCTTCCTTTGTATTTCTCTTACATAATACAAAATAATATTAATTACATTTATATATCATAGTTTACTTAGGTACTTGGGCATTCAAGTTGTTTCCAGCATTTTGATATTTCAGGGAGTCTGCTATGATTCTTGTTTCTATCTTTGAATTCCTTGGGGTATGTGTCTAATAAAAGAGTTTACTGGATCACAAATATGATCAGTTAAATTACAGTTTTTCAAATAGTTTTAAATGGTTAACCGGAATGGTTGGACCTATTTACAGCTTAACAAACAACATATTAGCATTCCTTTTCACCACAACCCCTCAATCATTCCCATTTTTGTTATCTTGTTCTGGATGAAAGGGGAAACCTCAAAGATCTTTTTATTTGCGTTTATTATGTTATTGATTTGAAGCAAATACTCAAGGAGAAATTAATTCAGTTTATAATTTGCAACTCTTTTTAAAAAGTGTTCATACTGTTTGACCATTTATTTATTGAGGAATAGCTCTTCTTTATACTTTTTTTGTCTAGTCAAGTGACAAAGTAGTGTTGGAAATGCAACTGGTATTCCCTAAATTCTTCCTTAAATTTAATTCAGCAAATATTTATTGAACTAATTT
Source organism: Myrmecobius fasciatus (assembly GCA_023553655.1). Classification (NCBI taxonomy): domain Eukaryota; kingdom Metazoa; phylum Chordata; class Mammalia; order Dasyuromorphia; family Myrmecobiidae; genus Myrmecobius; species Myrmecobius fasciatus. Next base: position 85,925 of record JAJPUD010005212.1, on the reverse strand, counting down.
GATATTAATTGTTGGTGACAAGAAAAACTATCAGAGTTAAGCAATAACTCTGTTAAATTAAATGTAAAAAGTACTGTTATTATTGCTGAAATCAGAATTTTCCCCCTTCACTTCCCTTTTAAAAAGCAAATTAAATCTTATTTCAAAACTGTATCCTTTTTTCATTTAAGAAACTTATGGAGTTTGACAGTTTTGCCTCTGAAGTCCCAAATTTCATACTTGCATGTATATGGATTCATCTTATGTTATCCTCTGAATTCCAAACCCTTTCTCTCAGCAAAATGAGAGTGAGAAATCAGAGACTACAGCTGATAATACTACAATCTATTTTCATTCACTCCACATTTACATCACTAGGCAGCCTAAGAATAGAAATCTGGACTAGGGCACTGGGCTGAGAATGCCAAGTCTATGTTAGAAGTAGGAACAGTTGAGAAGTTGCATGTCTCTGCTAAGCATGTTGTGTGGAAAGGGACAAAATGGATCATGATGGTGAAGGGAGTGCTGATACAGAGGTGAACTGCTTCATAATATAGTTGAGAAGTTGCAGTTGATTAGATGGCCTTTATGTCTCCTCTTCTCTGGGAATCTTGAAAAGGATTATGGCAGACCACAGGGAAACCTGTTCTGATCCCACAAGTAACAAGAAGAGCTCAACTGACACAAGCTTAGTCTAATTAAACCCCACCTTCTTAAATTGTGGATTGTGATCCCATATGAGGTTTTGTAACTGAATGTGGGGACCATGAAATTATGATTTATTATCAATAAATGTTTGATTTATATACTATTTTATATGCCTATAAAGCTAGGGTCACATTAAAATTTTTTGGGTAAAAAGAGGTTGGAAAAAGTTTAAGAAGCCCTGCTTTGCCTTGACCCAGACAGAGGAAATTCTTTCAATACTCAATGTAGCATTTAGAGTGGAGGATGACAGATTAAATATTTATCTGATTCTTATTGTTATGGAGTTGAGGTTCAGATGAATTATGACATGTAATACATGAAAGGATGAGGAACCAACTGAGAAGATGTTCTCAATTCACCTCTGAACTATAATCTTTAGCAGCAGTAGGAAACTATTCCTCTCTCAATTATCTTTTATTTAACTTTTTTTCTCCAGTGCCCACAGTAAGCATGTAATCAATGTTTGTGGAATTTAATTATCTGTCATTAGATTATAGAAGCACATGTGAAATTCATATATGTGACTTTGTTTATTCTGAAGTGATTCTCATGACTTTTTTGAGGGCAGCCTTCATCTCCTTGTTACGGAGGCTATAGATCAGGGGGTTTAAAAATGGTGTCACAACTGAATAGAACAAGGTTATTATTTTCTGTACTTCTCCTGAGTTCTCAGATGTTGGGCTCACATACATGATCATAAGGCTCCCAAAGAAGAGACAGACAACAACCAGATGGGATCCACATGTGGAGAAAGCCTTATGCCTACCAGCAGCTGAGGGGATTTGCAGCACGGCTCTTAGTAGAAGGATGTAAGAGCCAAGGATGTACAACATGGTGAGGATGATGATGAGGGAGCTTAGAATATAGAATAGAATTTCAGTGACAGGAGCAGGGGCACATGATAGAGCCATAATTGGATCCATATCACAAAGAAAGTGGTCAATGATGTTGGGACCACAGAATGATAACTGAGAGAGCTGAATAGTAGATGGAAAATAACTTAAGAAGCCAAATGCCCAGCATACAGACATCAAGATATAACAGCGCTGTAAGGTCATTTTGGTTGGGTAGTGTAGTGGGTGGCAGATGGCAAGATAACGATCATAAGCCATGATGCACAAGAAATAGGCTTCAGTTGTACCAAGGGAGGAGAAAAAATAGAACTGGAAGAAGCAAGCAGCAAAAGAGATGGTTTTAGTATCTGAGAGGAAGTTATCTAACATGCTGGGAACAGTGGAAGTGATGTACCAGATCTCTAGGAAGGCAAAATTCCCCAGTAGGATGTACATGGGAGTGTGAAGTCTTTGGTCCCACCTTACTGCACAGACAATAGCCCCATTCCCCATCAAGGTGAAGCTATAGACTATCAAGAACAAAGAAAAGAGTGAAATTTGAATCTGCCAGTGACCAGGGAAGCTCAGGAGGACAAATTCCGTCACACTATGTGCTCCTGATTTGTTCATTGGTCCCTGATCTGTGGAAAAGACAGAAGACACAATTATATCAGTTGCTTGCATTTTAGTCATTTCTAGGATGAGGATTTCAATGAAGTCTTTGTAGAGATTCTAGTGTTAATAACTTAGTCATTTAGAAATCAATCCTAATAATCTCAGTTTCCTTCCTGCTTATAATATCTAAGTTTTTGTCCTAGCCAGCCCATGTCTCAACTTTCTTGAATCACCCTTCAGATTTCAACTTACCATCATTTCTTGCTTATTAGGGTACCTTGTAAAGAAAAGCACCCCAAGATCTTCCACTTGTTTAATAAGATTGTGTCCACCTCTTAAGTAGGTAAGGAGAATTTACTATTTAAGGGAAACTGCTAATGGGCATAAGATATAATGATATCTGGGAAGGTAAACAATTTACAAAGCTTCTAGGTTATTTGTGATTCTTTCTATTTTGAAATATTTGCTTATTGTCTTTAATTCTGTGGCAGCACATAACACTAAGTACTCTTGTCATTTTCTGAAATATGAATAATATTTGGAACTATATTAAAAGGTTTACAAAACTGTGCATATCCTTTAATCCAGCAATACTTCTACTAGATCTGTATCCTAAAGAGATCAAAGCATAAGGAAAAGGATTTATATTAGTTTATAAAAGTAATTTCTTTTATTTTTATTTTTTTTATTAAAACTTTTTATTTGCAAAACATATGTATGGGTAATTCTTCAACATTAACCCTCACAAAGCTTTCTGTTACAAATTTTTTCCCCTCTACTCCTAAAAGTAATTTCTTGAAAAAAAATCATGCTAGAGGAAGTTCAGTGTTAAAAGCAGGTCAGATAGCCCAAGGGCTTAATGCTTATAGATCTGGAAAAAGAAAATGAATTGCAATCTTATGCAAACTCATTCCTAATCTCAAAAAAATTAGCTCTAACATCTCTTGTTTCTATCTCTAATCTAAGAAAAGACATAATCCATTATACTGTAGGAGGGGAATTATATTGGTAGAAATAGTTCAAGGGAACAAACAAGGTCTCCAAGCAGGGTTTCACCTAGCAGACCATCAAGCTGTTAGCACTCATTCAATTTTTCAGTTGAGATATCTTCATCATTTTCTGCAATTAGATAATAAACTGGTGCAACAAGTACAGAACATTAGGAAAAATGTAAATGAGAAGCTACTTTTCTGCTTTAAGAGAGCCCATAGTGAGAAGATTCTTTATAATAGCTTTTTGGTGGCAAAGAGTTATAAAATGTGTGGTTGCCTAGCAATTAAGAAAAGAATGAAAACTTATGGTATATGATTATGACAGGATATTACTGCGGTATCAGAAATGACAAACAGGATGGTTTCAGAAAAGTCTGGGAAACTTATATATGAACTAATGCAATGTGAATCAAGCTGAGACAGGAGAACATTGTCCTTAGGAACAGGAATAAAATAATGATGAAGAACTGTGAAAGTCTTGTCTACTCTAATCAATAGAGTGATCCAAAACAGTTCTGAAGGACTCATGATGAAGGATATATCCACCTCCACAGAGAAAAATAATGAGGCATATTTAAAAAAAACTTTCTTGCATTTTTTTTGCAACATAGTCAATATAGAAATATGTTTTGCATGAATTCACAAGTACAATTGATATAATATTGTTTGCTTTCCTAATTCGTTGGGGAAGGACTGAAGAGAAACAGAATTTGGAACTCAAAATAAAAAAGTTAAAATTAAATATTTTTAAAAGGGTGAATTTACAATATTAATTTCTTACAAAGGTCCATTGAAGGAACTGAAATAATCTTTAACATGAACTTTATGTTCTTTAAAAAATCTTCATTATGGAATTCTTTTTTTTGCTGATTAATATTAATGCAAAAAGACATTGGTTATAGCAGGAAGGATGCAAAAAGGATGAGGAAACTATACCTCTTTGTCTAAGCAGCAGTCTTGTGCCAAAAATAGAGCCTTTAATTTTTCTTCTACATGTCCCTGTCATTCAAATTTCTTGTTATTCTATATCTTGATAAGTTTGGTTCCATAGGTTGTGGGATTTTCTGATACAAAACAATTTCCCAATCATCTGACATTTTCTTCCATTAGAATCTGGGTTTTAGGTAGAACTTATATCTAAGTAACCCCTAGTTTGGTTCTCTTGACTCAGTAACCATGGCTAAAAAAAGCCTTTAACAGCCCTCTTACAAATAACCAGCAATAAATTGCTTTTACTTATCTGGTTCCCCTGCCCACAAACTTTTAATAATCCAAATGACACTGGATCTCAGCCAGAATTGGTTCTTCAAGGAAGAGTTCCCAAACTGAAAAACCATCTGAACTTCACAAATGAATCAGTTAATTTTTAACAGAATAAAAGCTTCTCATTATGGGCTTATCTAAAGCAGAAAAGTAGTCCCTCATTTACATTTCTTCTGATGCCAGATAGGCTGTTCTATACTTGTTGATGAATTACAGAAATTGATTTAGAGATCTTAGCTGAGAAATGAGAATGACATAGCTTGATGGCTTCTGTTAGGTGAAACCCTGCTTGGAGATTCTATTTGTTTCCTTGAGCCATTTCTACCAATATAATTCCCCTCCCACAGTGTAATGATTATGTCTTTTCTTATACTAGAGATGGAATCAAGTGGAGATGAGTTTTGAGGTTAAAACTGAGTTTGCATAAGATTTCAATTCATTTTCTTTTTTCAACTCTTTCTTTAAGTAACTAGCTCCTTGGGGTATCTTACCTGCTTTTAACATTGAACAATTTTTAACATTTTTTTTTCAAAAAATCTCTTTGATAATTTACTTGGTAAATCTGAGACTAAATGCTGAATGCTATACTATATTGTTCAGCAACTTACCAGCTTTGTTTTTGCTGTCTAGAGTTTATGGGCAATCAATTCATACATTTGTGACTAGTATCTAACCTGCAGATTAGAAGGATCCATTAATGATATATAGTCAATACTTAAAAAACAACTTATTTTCTGGTGATGGCAGCAGAAAGTGAGCATTTCATCTGGGTGATACATAAAACATAACTTTAAATAAACATTTCCAAATACTTTTACAAATGTTGGTACTGATGCATTTATAGACATTTATTAAGTTTCAGTGGTGTGCACGCACTGTGAGAGTTTGTAAGGTTGCAAAGAAAAGAACCAATCTTTGTCCTAAAGAACCTTGTATTTGTTAGAATCTTCATTTACTATAAATAAAAACAGCTGAATTATTTATAGCACATTAAACATCTCTTGTTATTCACAATAGTTTTGAGAAATAGGTGTTACTTAACAGATGAGGAAACAGACTCAGAGAGGTTAAATCACATATTGATGGCTACTTTGACAGACATTTGTTGGCAGGATTTGAATTAAGGTCTTTTGACTTTGAATTCACTATTCTTTCCATCATATCATGCTGCCTAATATAGTTAATACATGTAAAACTTTTGAGATCAACATATTTTTATTACCATGCACAACTATTTTTCTACTATCTAGGTTTAAATATTTAAATTAGGAAGCCTAGGAGAGATTTTTTAAAAAAATAATGATGAATAAAGAGACAAGGATTCATAAAATTTAGAACAGACAATCTCCAGATCAGAAATCTATCACAGTGTTATCTGATAATTATATATTTACTTTCTATAATGTCTTGATACATGTCACTTTACAGATCAATTGTCTTCTGTATAGTACAGCTTGCTATAGAGCACCAGGCCTGAAGTCAGGAAGACTTATCTTCCTGAGTTCAAATATGGCCTCAGACACTTACCAGCTCAGTGACTTTAGGTAAGTCACTTAAGTTAACTTAACTCAATTTGGCTCATCTATAAAAATGAGCTGGAGAAGGAAATGGCAAACTATTCTAGTATCTTTGCCAAGAAAACTCCAAATGGGGTCATGAAGAGTTTGAAATGACCAAACAATAACAAATTTCTTCATATCAAGTTTTTCCTTCATGAGGCAAAATTTATGATTTCATGAAGGAAGAAGAGTGAATTCTAACATTAAGGATCACTCATGAACCTTGAGAATGAATATTCAATATCAACAGTTTCTTGAAGGTTAGTGTTGGGAAGAGCTGATTTCTAATTGGAGTAACACCATTTTAAACTTAGTCTATTATTTCCTAGATTGACATGTTCTTTGAATTATTATCCCTTGAAGCAAAAATTGTGTGCCTAAAAACATGCCAAAATAAAAAAGGGGTTCTACCATAGCTGTGCTTCAAATCAAGTTTCCTAGGAAGAATTATGTGATGCACCAAATGGAGAGAGAAAGCACATATGTACTATGAATCCCTAAATCACATAGTCATAGACTGAGAAGAGAAACACTTAGTTTGGGCTTCCCCATCGATAGCACTCATTTGCTCACCTGGAATCTTATCCCAAAGAGTATTAGCTAAGTCTTTCTTCTAATCTCTTGTTCACAGTTAATTATCACCCAGCATCTTCCAAAGCTCTGTACCAAGCATGGTATTAACGCTTGAGCCTTTCCTTATGCATTAAGTAAACAATGAAATTAAGTAGGGGAGGGTTTTAATGATGTGTTTGCTGTTATGACCTCATGTCTCCCACTCACCCCCCTGAATAGATGGAAATTCTTGGGGAAAAAAGCTTCTCTTGGGGATCTGATTCCTGTTGGAGACATTTTGAAATGCGTAGAAGGAAGCTAACGAGAGCATTGTGAGATTCCCATAGGGCACCATTGGTTTTTAATGTAAATGGTTGCTCTGAAGTTCTAGTTTTCTCAGCCATCCTTGTTGACTGGTTCTATCTCTCATATACCTTTCCCTTCATTATTTTTACTCATCAATTAGGGGTGCATTTCTCTTGAAGATATAAGCAGGAAGAATAAAATAAGAAAATATTGGGGAAGTATCCAGGAAGATCCTATGCATCTTAGGAGAGGTGCTTCCCCCCCCAATAATATTTAATTTTTTTCCAATTACTTGTAATTGTAGTTTTCAACTTCTGTTTTTTGTAAGATTGTGAGTTCCAAAATTTTCTCTCTCCTTCTGTTCCCTCCTACCTTTCCAAGACAGCAAGTAATATAATATGCATTATACATGTACATTTATTTTAAATATGTTTCCATATTAGTCATACTGTGAAAGAAAAATCAGAACAAAAAAGAAAAAAAACAGAAGAAAGAAAAAGCAAACAGCAACAACAAGGTGAAAATAGTATTCTTCAAATCTCATTCACTCTTCATAATTCTCTCTTTGGATGTGGATGGCATTTTTCATCCCAAGTCTATTGGAATTGTCTTGGATCACCACATTGCTGAAAAGTCTATTATAGTTGATCATATAATCTTGCTGTCACTATGGACAATGTTTCCTGACTCTGTTCACTTAACTCAATATCAGTTCATGTAAGTCTTTCCAGGCTTTTCTGAAATTAGCCTGCACATCATTTCTTATAGAACAATAATATTCAATTAAATTCATATAACACAACTTATTTAGCCATTCCCCAATTGATGGGCATCCACTCAGTTTCCATTTTATTAGCATTACAAAAACAGCTGCTACAAACATTTTTGTACATATGGGTTCTTTTTCCTCTTTTGCAATTTCTTTGGGACACAGACCTATTAGTGATAACTGCTGAAACACAGTTTTATAGACTTTTGGGCCATAGTTCCAAATTGCTCTCCAGAATGGCTAGATCATTTCACAACTCCATCAATAATACATTAGTTTTCAAGTTTTCCCACATCCCCTCCAACATTTACCATTATTTTTTCCTGTCATCTTAGCTAATCTGATAGGTGTGAGGTGGTACCTCAGTGTTTTAATTTGCATTTTTTAAATCAATAATGATTTAGAGCATTTTTATAAGATTATAGAAGGCTTTAATTTCTTCATCTGAAAATTGTCTGTTCAAATCCTTTGACCATTTATCAATTAAAGAATGACTTGTATTCTTATAAATTTGATTCAGTTCTCTATTTTAGCAATGAGGCCTTTATCAGAAACACTGGTAGTAAAAATTGTATCCCAGCTTTCTGTTTCCTTTCTAATCTTGGTTATGTTGATTTTGTTTGTGCAAAACTTTTCTTAATTTAGTGTAATCAAAATTAACCATTTTGCATTTCATAATGTTTTCTAGTTCTTCTTAGAACATAAATTCCTCTCTCTTCTGAAGAGCTATTGTTTGTTTAAATGGGACCATTGAGAAATCATCATCTTTCAGGAATGAAGAAGAGGTTCCTAAACTATTGGAGTTCTTGATTTCTGATGAAATGTTTGCCTCTCGCACTTTGACCTTCTAATGACCTCATTTTGGCATTGAATTTCCTTTCATCTGGTGTCAATTTATATGATTAATTTTAATTAATACAATTCAAAGCATATGATTTTGATATTTTTATTTTCTGATCAACTATGATCAACTCAATTTTTTTTTTTGAAACTGAGTCTTTTTATCTTGCTCAGATTGGAAGGAAATTGACCACTCATGGTCAATGACAAGATCACACACAGAAGCTTTGATTTGTTCTGTTTTTAACCTGAACTGGTTTGTCTCTCCTTAAGCAGGTAACTAGTCTCTTGTTCTCCAGGGGTTCATTGTATCAATATCAAAGTAGATTCAGACACCAGATCAGCTCTAGCCCTACTGTAGCTTAGAATTCTTAAATTTAAGTGATTCATTGTTTTTAGTTGCCCCTAAAAACAGAGATTATAAATTTAGGTCACCACCCCTGGCTTGAATAGTCTATTAAATATGTATTCAGATAAAATGAGTTAAATATAATCTATATAATAGTTATTCTGATTAAATAGTATCACCTCACAACAGTGTCTGATTTAGTGTTATTGTTCTCAATTCAAAGATTTCTTTCATTAACTGATTATTTACTGAATTGATTGGAACCAAATAGCACCCTGAATAGGGTGAATGGGGGAGGAAGAAATTGCTTGGCAGCAATTTGTCTGAAATAAAAAATCAATTATGTTAAGGGTAATACAAACTCAAGATGAGGCAGCAGTGTGATCTGAAATTCAAAAAAAAATAATAGGATTTTGGATTGCATTTTGTTATTCAGTTATTTCAGTGAGGTCTGATTCTTGTCACCACATTTGGGGTTTTCTTGGTGAAGCACAGGAGTAGTTTGCTATTTCCTCTTCTAGCTCATTTTTAAATATGAGCAAACTGAGGTAGGAATATTAAATGACTTGCCCAGTATCCCACAGTTAGTGTCTGAGGGTGCATTGGAACTCTGGAAGATCAGTGCACTGTGCACTATGTCACCTTAGGAGAGGCATAGCTTCCAGGATTAGGGAAGTGACAGTTCTCCTGCATTCTTCCCAGAGTTAGATCAAATCTGGACTCTTGTATTTAGTTCTAGGTGCCAGATTTAGAAAAGACTGGATGAAGAGTTTCCATTATAGAGCAATTAGGATGGGAAAGTCTCTGATCCAATGCCGTATGATGATCAACTGAAAAAATTGAGGACATTTTGCCTGAAGGGGAGAAGATGGTAACTATGACTATAAAGACTTGTACAAGTCAGGTAGAAGAGGGATTACCTTGGAAAGTGGTAGTTTCTGTCATTGGAGGTAAATTTCCAATCAAGGGAGCCATCATGATGACTTGTTTTTGGCTATGTTGTAGAGGGGATTTTTTTTTTCAGTTATGAGTTGGATTTGATGACTGCAGGGTTTCCTTTTAACTCTAAAACACTGTGATTTTGTAAAATCATATTAGGTGAGCATAGCAAAGTGTGAGGTTGTGGTTGGGTTTATTCCTTGATTCCCAAGTTTCACAATTCCTTGAGTACCTTGACTGTTTTTCCCTTTGTCTTTCTATCTCCAGTGTGTAGTAGAATATGACCTATGCCTAATAGGATAGATATATAGTCAACATTTAATAAATGCCTGTTGAATTGAATTGAAATGAATTCTAAAGTCCATTTTCCCTATTTCACAATTTTTCCAAAACTAGTTTTATGTATTCTTAATTAATAGCCAACTGGGAAATTTTGGGAAGACAGAAGTTTGCTTGTGAGGTAATCAAAGTGGGTTTTGGGGGTGTGGGGAGAGAGACACACAGAAATTGATAGAAACAGAGACAACTTTAGTTATTTAAGCTTTTTTGCTTTTTAAAATTATTTATTTAGCAAATGTCAATAAATACATATTATTCAATATGCAAAGAAGACAAGAAAAGGGTCATTGTATATGAAACTGAATTTCTATTATGTAGTATTTTTGGTAATAGGTACATTAATGAATCATAATAACAAAGCTGAACTTATTGATAATGTTCCCTTTTGAAAATATGCTCTTTTCTTGGACTTTAAAAGTGATTCATCAGTGATTTTTTTTATATGAGAGAAGTAAACTATTTAGGCAGTGTTTTGTCTCCCATTGAAGTAGAAGTTTGTAGAAATATCTTTGTGTATACGTATGCATCCACGTGTGCACTTATATGTGTGTATGTATGTGTGTGTATACACACATAGAATGATTTTAACAGTAAGTTAGCTATTGTTATGTATTGGATTATTCTGTCTTCTCTAAATATTATGCTATTTGATTTATGCTTCCTGCTTGATTGTTCATTGATTCTCTTCAAGAACAAAGGGTAAATAACAATTCTGCTTGGTCTGTTTGTAAAAAGGTTACTAAATTAGGAATCCAACTGCATTTGCATAATGGTGTTTAAACATCTTTGAAACTTGAGCACGATGAGTTTCAAAGTTGAGTGAGATCCTTATTTTCTCTTAATCTAACACTAGCTTAGATGCCATTTAGAGACAAGTAAATTGTACAGTATATAGAGAATTGGGTCTGGCCCAAAGTAAACCTGAATTTAAATCCAGTCTCATACATTTATTATCTGTATGACTGGGAGAGGCAATTAATTTGTTTGCTTTAGTTTTTCCAGCTGTAACTTGGGGTTAATAATAGCACTTATCTCTCAACATTGTTATGAGCATCAATTGAGATAGTATTTGTAAAGTACTTAGCATAGTATCTAGCACATATAAATATTAGTTATTATTCCATGAAGATATAAACAAATATAAAACAATGATTTTACCCAAAAGGAATTTATTATCTGCTTTAGTTTCATGAAAAAAAAGATATGAGACCATGAGGACAATTTGGAGGCCATTAGGTTAAATCTTCTTATTTTACAAATGAGAAGATTGATGCTAGACATATTGATTGACTCAGAGTCAAATAGCTTGCTCCCCACTGCCACTTCCAGATTTTCGCTTCATTCTCCCCATCATTCAGTAAATCTCTCTTTTTGTGAGACTTGCACAATACTTATCTGTCATCCAGTCAAAATCTCGGTAGTGATTGTCTAGTGACTTTCAGGACACTCCTTTTCTTGCCTTTAAT
>JAJPUD010005212.1:64251-74406 GCA_023553655.1 Myrmecobius fasciatus | reverse complement strand
GGGAGGTGTTTCTAGCTTGTAATCCTAGCTCCTTTACTCTATAATATATCATATTCCATACCATCTAGTCCTTTAATGAAGAAGCTGCTAAATCTTGTGTTATCCTGACTATGGCTCCACTATCCTTGAATTATTTCTTTCTGGAAGTTTTCAGTATTTTCTTCTTGTCCTGGGAGATGTAGAATTTGGCTATAATATTCCTGGAAGTTCTCATTTTGGCATCTCTTTCAGGAGGTGATTCAATTTCTAAGAATTAATTTTTTTTATCCTCTGGTTCTAGAATATCAGGATAGCTTTCCTTGGTAATTTTTTGAAAGATGATGTCCAAGCTCTTTTTTTTTGATCATAACTTTGAGGTAGACCAATAATTTTAAAATTATCTCTCCTGGACCTATTTTCCAGGTCATTTGTTTTTCCAATGAAATATTTCATCTCCCACTGCCCCCATTTTTTCATTCTTTTGGTTCTGCTTTATTATTTCTTGATTTCTCATAAACTCATTAGCTCCCATTTGCTCAATTCTAATTTTTTTTAAATTGTTTTCCTCAGGGAGCTTTTTGTATTTCTTTTTACGTTTGGCTAATTTTGGTTTTTAAGGCATTCTTGTCCTCATTAGCATTTGTACTTCCTTTTGCGCCCCTCTCAATTTTTTTCCTAATGTTTCCTCCATATCTCTTACTTGATTTTCAAAATCCCTTTTGAGGTCTTCCATGGCTTGAGATCAATTTTTATTTTTCTTGGAGGTTTTGGAGGTAGGAGCTTTGACTTTATCTTCTTCTGAGTGTACATTTTGATCTTCTTTGTCACCATAATAACTTTCTATGGACAGAATTTTTTTTCTGTTGCCTGCTTATTTTTCTACTTCATCACTCAGATTTTAACTCTTTGTTAAAAGTATCTTTCTAGGGTGGAAGGTACACTGTCCCAAGCTTCAGGGGTTTTGTGCAGCTATTTTCAGAGATACTTTTAGGGACCTGGCCACAAGCCATCTTTTTTGCCCAGTTATCATTAGGAGTTTATTGCCCCTCTGTACCTGTAAGATCTAGTGTGCTGAAGCAACAGAGTCCTTCCTCAGCGCTAATATAGAGACCTCCTATGAGCTGAGGACTCTGAATGTCCACTTCTGGTTTGCTGGTTTGACCAAGGCCTTCTCATCTTGCTGACAACCTTTCCTGCTAATTTTCCAAGTTGTCTTTAATATCTCTGGGCTGAGAGATCTAGAAATTTTTGAATCGAAGATTGCCTAGGCTCATCCCTGCTTTGCTGGTACTGGCACTGGTGCTGGTGCTGAGGCTGCCCTGGTGCTGCCTGCACTGGGACTACATACTGGGCTCCCATCCTGATGACACAGACCTTTTCTTCTGCCCTTTGAAGTTGTCTTTGCTGTCTCTGGGCTGGGAGGTCTGGAAGACACCAGTACTGCTACTAATTCAGAGGTCTCTTGGCCAGTTTTTGCTTTGCTGTGACTGGGAATGGGTCACGGCCATGGCTGCCTTAGCATGACCTGCACTGAGATTGCTTGCTGGACTCTCACCCTGGTGCCACAGACCATTCCTATTGACCTTCTAAGTTGTCGTCAGCTAGAAAATTGTTCTACTCCTGTTTTTGTATGTGTTATGATGCTCTAAAATTTGTTTAGTGTCATTATTTAAAGGAATTTGGAGTAGTTTGGGGGAAAGCACAGTAAGTTCCTGCCTTTACTCTTGGCTCTGCCTCCCCTGTGACTTACTTTTTTTATCCCACCCCAGGCATCATCTCACAAATATATCATCTTCATGTTCTTAAACTTTGAAATTCCCTTATCTGATCACTCCTCTTGATTATCTCTCTTCTGTTTTACAATAACAAACTCTTTTCTTCATTTATTCCATGATTTCTAATCTTTTAATCTCTCAGTTCTCTCCCCCAGCTATCACTTCATTCCTTTGCCATACTATCCTTATTTCACAATCCTGACACACTGATTTACACTGTTATTTCTTGAATCCCTTCCCCCAATATAATATTGTGGATTGTGCCTCAACCTTGGATCATTCCAATTATTTAATGTCTTAACTCTTACACATGCACTACTGAATGAAAGCAGAGAAAATCATGTGAATATTTTGACAGGATCCACTCCCAATTTATATCATATAATCTCAACTGGGCCCTCAACTGGTAGTAAGTAATTAACTTATTACCTCACTTATTACAGTGGCTCTTCCAAACATTCATCTTTCCTCAAACCTCCCAAAGTACTCTATCTCACTGCTTTTTCAGTGGAGAAGCTTGTCTCTTATTTTGCTGAAAAAATGGAGGCCATTTGCCAAGAATTCCTTCTCTTCTCATCTTATATCACTCAGAGAACTTTTACCACTATTTCTACTTTTAACCCATGTCTCACACGAAGGGATAACCCTTCTAATTGCCAAGCCAAAGTCTTCTACCTGCACAAATAATCTCATTCCATCCCATTTACTCCAGGAGATTATCTCTTCTATCATTCTCTTATCTTCATTCTTTCTCTGTCTACTCACTTCTCTATTCCCTGAAAACATACCCATTTCTTCCATCCTCTAAAAACCTTTATTTGATCCTTCCATCCCTACTATCTATTGTCCCATATCTCCCTTGCATTTTATGATTAGAATTTTGAGAAGGCTGTCTATAATAGTGACCCATTTCCTTTCCTCTTGTTCTTTTCTTAATTTATTACATTACAGTATTTCACCTCATTATTCAACTGAAATTGCTCTTTCCAAAGTGACTAATGATCTCTTAATTCCTAAATCTAAGAGTTTTTTTCTCATTGCTTATCTTTCTTGAACTCTTGGCAGTCTTTGACATAAATGATCACATTCTTCTCCTTGAGACTTCTTTCTGTCTAGGTTTTCAGGATACTATGCTCTCCTGGTTCTCTGCAGTCCCTTTTGCTAAATCTGTATCCAGGTTATACTTGATAATCATGAGTATGCTTGAGGGCTCTGATGGCTCTGATGAAGGCCTTCTTTTCTCCCTTTATACTTTGTAATCTAGTCATCTCATCACTTCCTAAAGATTTTACTATCGTCTCTATATTTCTTCTTCTTCTTGTTGTTGTTTGTCTTTTGTTCTCAAAAAAAAAAAAACCATGACCTAAGAGAGGTGATGTCATGACATGCAAGTGAATTGGATTTATGTGAGAAAGGGCTGCCTCATTTTCTCCTCCAAAGCCACTTGGGTCCAATGGTCAGATATAGATCAGGAGTACTGGAGATGGTGCTGGATGAAATGGGAGATCTTGACCTTTTTCAGCCAAGATATGAAGGTAAACAGGTCTGTTTGCCTGAGGCCACACCCATTCAGTGATGAAGGCTAGGTAGCAATTGAGGCAAAGAATTTTCCTTTTCACTTAGTCAAAAAAAATCTGAATAAATAAATGAATCAGTGAATCTGGGAGAAGACCCTCTGGATTTCTGGCCAAAGCAGAAATGATTTCTATTTACATTCAATCTGAGTCAATTAGGACCCAAACAATGACCAAGTAGGGCTTGTCCTAGAACCTATTGGTGGCTAATGAGAATTACATTGGTTTTGTTTAAGGCATGGTCCTTAAGAAAGAAATCTAGCCAATAAACCCCAAGATATCTCGGGAGGGTTTAGAGATGCAAAAGATAAAAAAATGCTTTTATGAACACAGGTAAGAGTATGATATCCTAGGAAGGAAGAAAGGAAGGAAAGAAGGAGTCTTCCAATTGACCAATTCCAATTTGAGGGCCAAATTTACTCACAGATGATTTCCAAATCTACTTATATAGCTCTATCTTCCCTGCTGACCACAAGTCTTGAAATTCCAACTAGATACCGAACATCTTAAACTAGAAGTCTTGTAGACATCTTAATCTCAACATTTTAAAAACTAAATTCATTTATTTCTTCTAAACCATCCCTCCTTCAATAATTCACTATTACTATTCAAGTTTCTACCATCTTCCCAGTTCCCTAAGTGTCATCCTGGACTCCTTCAAAACCTAAGTGTCATCTTCAACTTCTCGCTATCTTTCATTCCTCCTCATCCCCAGAGTCAATTTGTTGCCAAGACCTGTTGTTTTCACCTTTGTAACATCTCTTGGAATATAACCCTTTCTGAAACTGCCTCTATTTTGGTTCAGGCCCTCATCTCCTAATAACTGGACAATTGTAAAAGTCTGTTTACTATTCTGGCCTCATTGCCTCTCGAACAAAACATTCTATATTGTAGTTGTGGGCATTTTCACTGGCTGTCCCCCATTCCTGAAATGCTGTCCTTTCTCATCTTCTGTTTTTTTCTGACTTCTTCCAAGTCCCACCTAAAATTCAGCTTTCCACAGGAAATTTTTCCCTTGTAAGCATGTTTTATCTCTTCCCTTCCACTTCCCACCCTCTACACTTAGATAGTGAACTCTTCAAGGACAGGCATTGTCATTTGTATTTCTTTGTATTCTCAGAAATCAGAACACTGCTTAGTTCATTTTAGGCACTTAATTGATTGACACAGTTAATAATTGTCTTGAGGTGAGATTTGAATTTAGGTATTTTTAACTCCAAGTCTAGCACTCTATCCATTGCAATATCTTATTTAACATGATGAAACCAAGGATAAGGAACAGTTGAAAATCTTAACTCATTAAATAGAAAATTCTGTTTGGGAAGGAAAAAGGAACTGTATCATGATTTAAAGGACTGTACAATCACAAACACATTTTCAGTCATGTGAAGAACTACAGAAGGAAAGTAGATATAGTTATATTTTAAATTTCAGTATAAAGTTTGGATTTTGTGACTCTTTGGATAAATATTTTCATTTTTTACCATTATAATTTCTCCTTTAGTCATTTGGTTTAAATAAAGTTGCTATGTTCTGAATGTTGATCTTTGTTATATTTTGAGACTTTGAAGTCTATTTATAATTTTATAGAAGTCACTTGTAGGGCATTAATGAATTTATAGAAATTTGCTTTTAAATAACTCTTTTTCTAGCATATTGTTCATAGAGTAAAATGAAATACACTTCTAAAAATATAATTGATGGGATGAATAAGACATCAACAAAAGACTCAGGTCCTTGGTAGCTGGGAGGAACATTAACAGGATAATGTATGAATTACTCTCTAATTTATATCCTGAAGCTAGCAGGGAAGAACTCTGACAAGATCATTCCCTTAACTGGTCCTTTTGTTCTTAAGTGGGTTTTTTGTTCCTTATCAAATTCCTGGCATTGACAAAGTTATTATGATCCCACACTTAAACCATATTTAAGCATAAGGCCTAGTTATGATGTCAACCCTTGAGGTTATTTTTCTTCTATCAAAGAACTTATTGGTGTCCCACTTCTTTGCTAAATCCTTTTTGGAGGCTAATTCCTTTCAGGGATAAGCCCTTAGTCAATGGAATAATTCCCTACTAAACTTCTTTTAAGGTTAGGCCACTTACTAAGTGTCACAATGGCTGGTTCATTAGGAATTTTGCCTGCTAAGTGTCACAATGGTGGGTTTGTTAGGAACTTGCCCTGTCTCATGGCATCTTCCCCCTTAGTGGTGAGTTCCATTAGGGAACTTAGTGTCTTTTCTCTTATTAATCACTAAAACAGGCTTTTGAATTTAGCCTGCTGTCAGCAGGGTAATAAAATCTGTACCTCTTGATTTAGAGATGATCTAAGTATACAAATTCTTTTGAAATGCCTTACTACACCAACCTGAAACTCCGATATATTTTTGGGGTCAAATCCCTATACCCCATAATTTGGTGGGCCTGTATAGAGAGAGTCCTAAAGTCTCAATATATTTTTGGAGAATCAGAAAACAATGGAAATTATAGCAACAATATCATAAAAATTAACACTTTTGAAAGTTTATATAAATTAATGATGAATGAAATGAGTAGAACCAGGACAATTTACAGAATAATAACATAAAAGAAAATATTTTGAAAACTATAAGATCTATATGGATTATTCATGATTACAGAAAACCAGTGATGAAATATGCTATTTATTACAATAAGGTGATCGATTTAGGGTACAGAGTTATAAGTACACATACACACATATGCAGATTTATTAAGTGACTTTCCCCCTTATGATGATACATATTTGTTAAAGATCTTTGTTTTTCTTTTTCTTTTTTTCCTCCAATGAGGTGGAAGGAAGAGGGAAAAAACTCTTGGTTAATTAAAAAAAGTAAAGAGGTTGTGGAGGCAACTGGGGTTAGTGACTTGCCCAGGGTAACACAGCTAGAAAGTATTAAGTGTTGGAGGCCAGCTTTAAACTTAGGTCCTCCTGACTTCAAGACCAGCATTCTAACCGCTGCACCATCTAGCTGCTCCTAGATGTTAAATGTTATAAGCACTTTCAGATGAAGTTACTTTATTATTAATTTTGCTTAAATTGTTTTTCTAAATTGTGAAACCTCACAAAATGGGAATAATTTGTAAATGTCATAAAAAACAAAACAAAAATAAAAAGAATTTTAAAAAATGAGGTCTATGCAAGGTCACTATTTGACAAATGATCATTCTATGATTAATTGATAAAAATATGGAAAGAGAGGCCCATTTTTAGTGAAAGATGATGAGTTCACATTTAGCCATGTAACACAAGTGGAATGTCATGATAGAGATGTCCAAAAGACCACTGGAAATGGACTGAATATATTTCTTATATATTGATATTTTTTCATTCTTGCTTTTTTTTTTCACCTAAGAGAGATATTGCATATCTATCTCAGGTCCCAAGGATATCTTTTGTAAAGACTAAAATGTTCAGGTACTCAAGGTTTTCCTCAGGGCATCCTTCATATCCTTGTTTCTAAGGCTGTAAATCAAAGGGTTTAAGAATGGGGTCACCACAGAATAAAAGAGGGTCACAATCTTCTGGGTTCCAGCTTCATGGCCTGATGTTGGTTTTACATACATCACCATCACAGAGCCATAGAACAGCGATACCACAGCTAAATGGGATCCACAAGTGGAGAAGGCTTTACGCCGACCTGTTGCTGAAGGAACTCTCAACACAGATCTCAGAACCATGACATAAGTTACCATGATGAAGAGAAAAGGAATAAACAGTGGCAAAGAATTCACAATGGAGCAGGTGAATTCTATTAAAGGGGCTCTGGTACAAGTGAGAGCTAGCAGTGGGCCTGGGTCACAAAGAAAGTGGTCTATGACTTTGGAACCACAGAAGGACAGCTGGGAGATGAGAATTATGGGAGCTAGGAACCAGAGAAATCCAGACACCCAGCAGCTGACCACCAAATTGATGCAGAGATGTCCTGTCATGATGGTGGGATAATGCAGAGGCCAACAGATAGCCAAATACCGATCAAATGCCATGATGGCCAGAAAAAAGCATTCTGTGCCACCTAAGGAGAAGAAGAAGTAGAATTGGAGAAAGCATCCAGAGAAAGAGATAGTCTTGGTATTAGAGAGAAAGTTGGCCAACATATTGGGTACAGTAGAAGTGACATACCAGATCTCCAGAAAGGAGAAGTTGGCCAAGAGGATGTACATGGGGGTATGAAGTTTCTTGTTCCTATATACAACACAGATGATAGAACCATTTCCTAGAAGTGTCAGGATGTAGATGATCAAGAAGAATATGAAGAGGAGGATCTGAATCTCTCTGCTGCAGGGGAATCCAAGGAGGATGAAACCAGAAGTACTACTGGAACTGTGGTTAGTGTTGGAAATTTTCATTTGCCTATAAGCTACATAACAAACAGAGGTTATTGATTGAAAATACACAATTTTTACACTCTTTGAAGGTCTTAAAAAGAAAAATTTAACATACATTTTTAAATCAATAGTGAGTGCAGAATATTAGAGAAATATAAAGCTTCATTATATTAAGACTCCTGTCCACAAGGGCTTATAGTATAGCGAAGGAATTGTATACTAACAAATATTATTGTAGCCTTGTAATAGCAAGGAAAAATGGTTTTTCCTAGCTGGAATGAAAAAAAACTAAAGAATAATGGGAGACAGGAGACTCTTTGGATCAGAGAAGCTTAGCCCAAAACTACCTGGGCTTCTCTGGACTCAAGTCCATGAATTCCCATCTTCCATGATTCTAACAGTTCCTCAAAATGGAAAATCCCAGACTTCCGGGGGTGGAGCCAAGATGGTGGAGATCAGACAGGAGTCTCTGTAAACTCCTCTAACCTTCCCTCAAACCAACAACGTATGAAGCCTCTAGACTGATTTTGAAGCAAAAAAATCCACAATATCTGGAGGACAACAAGTTTCTAGAAGAAGATACTCTGGAAGAACTTCAAAACAGGTCTGTTTTAATTGGGCAGGGGGGTGGTCTGCTGAACCCAGACTGCAGCACAGGGAGACCAGGCCAGGGAGCTGGAGCAGGGAGCTGGAACAGGGAGCTGGAACAGGAGTCATCACAGGAGTCGGAACAGGAGTGGGAGCATTGTGCTTTTCACACCCCTGGGAGTCTTCTGCGGGCCTCTTGGGCCAATCTGTCCTGATTGTGGGCAGGTGGTTTGGAGGGTCTGCCTTTTGTGGGGGATAGATTGTAAACCACTGAACCCCTGATGAGCATGGGACCTAGCTGCCATTACACAGCACCCTAGGGCAATCAGTCAATCAGCAGGACTGATCAGCACGAGAAATAATTCAATCAGCAGAACTGCCCCAGGGTGAACTAAAGCAGAACTGCCCAGCACCTGACATAATTCAATCAGCAGAACTGCCCAGTACCTGAAATAACTCAATCAGCAGAACTGCCTCAGGGCAAATTAAAGCAGCTGTCCCACCTTTGCCTTAAACAGACCTCATACCTTTAAAAAAAATGAATAAAAAACCAAAAAGAGCTCTCACCATAGACAACTTTTATGGAGAGAGGGAAGAACAGACCTCAAATCCTGAGGCCCCTAAAGGTAAAGCAACTCCAGAAAAAGCCCCAAACAGAGACATTAACTGGTCTCCATGTCACAAGGCTTTCTTTGAAGATTGCATAAACAATCTTAAAAGAGAGTTAGAAGAAACATGGGGAAACAAAATGAGATCACTGCAAAATAAAATAGAAAAAATGGAAAAAATGGAAAAAGAATACAATGAACAAAAAAATGTAATTGGTCAATTGCAAAAGGAACTAAAAATAGTAACTGAAGAAAATAAGACATTAAAAATTAGAATCGAACAATTGGAAATGAATGACTCATCAAGACTTCAAGAATCAGTCAAACAAAAACAAAAAAATGAAAAGATAGAGAAAAACATGAAATATCTCCTAGGAAAAACAACTGACCTGGAAAATGGATCTAGGAGAGACAATCTAAGGATTATAGGGCTTCCTGAAAACCATGATGAAAAAAAGAACCTAGACACTATCTTCCAGGAAATCATAAAAGAAAACTGCCCTGATATTTTAGACCCAGAAGGCAAAATACTTATTGAAACAATCCACAGATCACCTCCTGAAAGAAACCCAAAAATTAAGTCCCCCAGAAATATTGTGGCTAAATTCCAGAACTATCATACCAAAGAAAAGATATTACAAGAAGCCAGAAAGAAACAATTTAAATATCGAGGAGCCACAATTAGGATCACACAGGACCTAACAGCTTCTACTTTGAAGGACTGAAGGGCCTGGAATCAGATATTCCGAAGGGCAAAGGAACTTGGGATTACAGCCAAGAATAAGTTACCCAGCTAGAATGAGCATTATCTTCCAGGGAAGAAAATGGTCATTCAATGATATAGGAGAATTTCACCTATTTCTATTGAAAAGACCAGAACTGAACAAAAAATTTGATCTACAAACACAGAACACAAGAGAAACATAAAAAGGTAACAAGGAAAAAAAAACTCTTGAGAACTATATTTATGTTATAGATACTTATAGAATGAGGGTCGATTTTATGAATCTATTATTACATTATGATTATTATGATATGATTATTGTGATTTATGATTATGATATGATTATTGAGATTTTATGATTATTATGATATGATAAACTGAAAAAGAAATTAGAGGTAGAAAAGGAATAACACTGGAAGAAGAGGAAAAGGAGGTAAAATAAGGGAAATTACATCACATGTAGAGGCAAAGAAAACCTATAATGATTGAGGGGAAAAAAGGGAGGGGAATGAGACTTGGGTTAATCTCCATCTCATCAGATTTGGCTCTGAGGGAATAATA
>JAJPUD010005212.1:44385-57912 GCA_023553655.1 Myrmecobius fasciatus | reverse complement strand
AAACATATGTATGGGTAATTCCTAAACATTAACCCTTACAAAGCTTTTTGTTACAATTTTCCCCCCTATTCCCCACCTCTCCCCTAGATGACAGGATATCCACTACATGATAATTATGTTAGAATACTTAAATCGAATATATGTATAGTTATTGCCACACATCATTTTTTTGTTCAGGAGAAATCGTATCTATAAGAGAGAATAATCTGATAAAGGAAATACAATGCAAGCAAACATCAGTAGAGAACATGAAAATATTATGTTGTGGTCCACATTTCACTTCCCTCTCTCTGGGTGTATATGGCTTTCTTCACTGAACAATTGGAACTGGTTTGAAGCATTTCATTGTTGAAGAGAGTCATGTCCATTAGAACTGATCCTCATATAGGATTGTTGTTGCCATGAATAATGATCTCCTGGTTCTGCTCGTTTCACTCAGCATCAGTTCATGCAAGTCTCTCCAGGCCTCTCTGAAATCATCCTGCTGGTGGTTTCTTACAGAGCAATAATATTCCATAACATTCATATACCATAATTTATTCAGCCACTCTCCAATTGATGGGCATCCCTTCAGTTTCCAGGTTCTAGCCACTACAAAAAGAGCTGCCACATACATTCTTGCACATGTGGGGCCCTTTCCTTCTCCTATGATTTCTTGGGATATAAGCCCAATAGAAACACTGCTGGGTCAAAGGGTATGCATAGTTTGATAACTTTTTGAGCATAGCTCCAAATTGCTCTCCAGAATGGTTGGATCCATTCATAGCTCCACCAACAATGCATCAGTGTCCCAGTCTTCCCACATCCCCTCCAACATTCATCTTTATCTTTTCCTGTCATTTTAGCCAATCTGACAGGTGTGTAGTGGTACCTCAGAGTTGTCTTAATTTGCATTTCTCTGATCAATAGTGATTTGGAGCACCTTTTCATGTGATTATAAATAATTTTAATTTCTTTGTCTGAATTAAAACTATTTATAATCATCAATTGGAGAATGGCTGAATAAATTATGGTATATGAATGTTATGGAATATTATTGTTCTGTAAGAAACGACCAGCAGGATGATTTTAGAGAGGCCTGGAGAGAATTGCATGAACTGATGCTGAGTGAAATCAGCAGAACCAGGAGATCATTATACACGGCAACAAGACTATATGATGATCAATTCTGATGGACATGGTTCTCTTCAACAATGATGTGATTCAAACCAGTTCCTATTGTTCAGCGATGAAGATAGTCATATACATCCAGAGAGAGGCCTGTGGGAACTGAGTGTGGACCACAACACAGCATTTTAACGCTTTCTGTGAATATTTCCATGCATTTTGTTTCCTTCTTTGGTTGTTTTTTTTTTCTCTTTCTAGATCTGATGTTTCTTGTGCAGTAAGATAACTGTATAGATATGTATACATATATTGAATTTGTCATATAATTTATCATATTTAGCATGTATTAGATTACCTGTCATCTAGGTGGGGGGTGGGGGAAAGGAGGGGAAAAGCTTGGAAAAAAAGTTTTTTGCAAAGGTCAATGTAGAAAAATCACTGATATGTTTTGTAAATAAAAAGCTTTTAATAAAAAAAGATGGAAAATCCCCTAAAATGAGAAAAAACCCTACATCTTCCATCAGTCCACACTATCAAAACAGGCTAGATATAATCTAAAATAATACATTATGACAGTGTCAGAGAAATATAAAACATCTTTGGGATAGGATGGTATTTGTCATTATAGATGAAGAAGTAAAAAAAAGAGTTGTGAAGTAGCTGGCATTTGATTTGGTGTTTAAAGGAGGATACTTCGTTTTAACTTATAAGTGAAATAGGAGATTCTTAGGTCATGGTAACTGAAGCTTTGAGCCTTCTATTTTTATCCTTCTTTAACTTTGCTAATCTTTCCCTTTCTCTATATTATTATACAGGTTTTACCAAAAGCATTAGTGGAGTTTTAAGTTATTAATACTATTAAAGTTAAGAACTGAACTATTTTAGGATACCCTGAATAAGTTATATTGATACTTTACTGAAAAAATTGAGCTCATATATTATTAACTTTTCCTTCTTTCCTATTCAACAATGCAACACCACTATACATCATGTGCTATTTTCTCCTTTGGTGTAGTCTTTGGTGAAGAGATGCCCCCTTTTTTGACAAGATCAACAATTGTAGTTGAGACTTTGCTCCAATTCTTCTTTTCTTCTCCAGGAGTTTGTTGCCTTGATTATTTTCTCCTTTTTTCTCATCTTCAAACACTCTTTATCCATTGCCTCCTTTCCTTATGTCTATGTATACAATACAGTATCTCCTTAAAGATTCCTTTATCCTCCTATCCTCAAACATCTTTTGTTTCTTCTCCTTTTATTTGCTGAACTCCCAGAGTAATTTATACTTGCTGATTCCATTTCCTCACCTTCTATTCACTTCTCAACCTGATAAAATCTGGGCTATGATTCAATCACCCTACTAAGATAATCTTTTTCAAAGAGTACCACTAATTCCTTAAATGCTAAATCTCAGTAACTTTTTCTCAGTCATCATTCTTTTTGATATCTTTGTTGCTTTTGACATTCTAAAACATTCCTCCTCCTGAATGATTTCTTTACTTCTGTGACACTACTTCCTTATTTCTCCTACTCATTTGACAGTTTCATCTTTGTCCCCTTTCTTGGTAGTTCCACCTCCCAATTATCAATGGGAAGAGTTTGTTAAGGCTATCTCCTGGACCATGCTATCTTCTTTCTTAAAGCTCTCTCTTGGTGTGCCCATCAGCTCTTGTGGGCTTAATTATTTGCTCTATGCAGATAATTCCAAAATCTACATACTCTAGTCATTCTTCTGAACTTGAATACCAATTGCTTACTGGACATTTATATATGGATGTACCTTAGGCATATTACTGTCATATATCCACAATAGGAATATGTACCTTACTTCACTAAATCCTACTCTTGTTCTGAACTTTCCAATTTCTGCTGAGGGCATCGACATCTTTCTAGTAATTCATGTCTACAATCTCAAAGTTATCATTTACTTTTCTTTGATTTTCTCTACCCATATCCAATAAATTGGCAATTCCTATCAATTTTACCTCTTCAGAATCTCTTGTAACTATCTTCTCTTTACTCATATGTCATACTCCAATTAAAGCATATAAAACTTTTTGGCTGGCCTCTAATTTCTTTAGTTCATTCTTCACATTGCTGACACTTTAATATCCTTGCTTCATCATAGATTTCATACTGGAAGGGACCTTAGGGGCCATCTCATCCAAATACCTTCATCTTAAAGATGAGAACACTGTGGTCCTAAGAAATAAAATGACTTACCCAAGATCATACAAATGATAAACACCAGAGGTATTTGAATCATCCTCTGGAACTCTTTCCCATGTATGATACTGCCTTTCAGAGAAGTCTTGGATTGAAAACAAGTCAATGCCACATGCTCTCTGAAGATGACCTAATTTCCCAAATATGTGATATAACCAGGCATTGGTTCACAAATTTCCATTTAAATGAACAGGCTTAGGTAGTAAAGTAATCCCTGTAGCTGGAATCCTTTCTATATCCTTTCTTGATTTGCAGGCTTCATATGGGGCAAATTGTTGGTATTTAAGTACATTTGCTTAGACCATTAGTAAAGACTAGATAGAATTTGAGAATGAAAGAAGTTATTCTGTGATGAACATCTCCTTCTCTCTTTTCAAAACCTGTCTCTTAGTTGTAGTTTCCCCTATGCTTCTATAGATATTATATTCCAAAGTACTTAGTCTTAATCTGCTATAATAAGTTGAACTGCAAAGTGCCAGCTGATATGGTGTTACTATTCCTCAATTTTATTTTAAAGTATGACAGGAGATGAGAACATAGTAGTAAAGGGTATTGAGTTAAAAGTCTGGAATATGAGTCCAAATCCTGTCTTTGGGATTTAGAATCTGTGTGTATATGAACAATTTGTTTAGTTTCACTGAGTCTCAGTTTCTCCTGTCTCCTTGCAAAAGAAGCCTTGTGACAGTGTCTCCTGTGCCCTAGAGCAGAGCTTGACTTAAATAATGGGCAAAAATCCAAGAACCTTTACATAGAAAGCTATTGTTGTGATAGGGAAGATTAGAAGACAAACTTGGAAGAAAATAATAATGGCAAAATGCCTACATGTGAAAGCCTCAAAAGGGAATATGAATTGGTCTCAAGCTCAAATCAAGTAAGATAGTTAGAAGAAAAACTGGAAAAAGAAATGAGAGTGATGGGAAAAAAGTCAATAACTTGGGAAAGGAAGCGTAAAGATTGACTGAAGAAAACAATTCCTTCAAAATAGATTTGACAAAATAGAAAAAAATACACCAAAGATTAAATGTTTTTTCCAAGTTTTCAAGTAAGAAATATCAGAGCCAGCTTTCAAATACAAGTTTTTAAATTCCAAATTAATTGTTTCTTTTTCAGTCTTGTACTACTTTCCTAAACTGGATGAGGAGGTTTAAATTCCAGCTTTGCCTCTTATTACCAGTGTGACAACAAGGTGGGGCAGCTAGTTGGTGTAGTGGATAGATATAGTGCTGGGCCCCGGGAATAAGAAAGACTCACCTTCCTGAATTCAAATGTAGCCTCAGATCCTTACTAGCTGGGTGACCCTAGGTAAGCCATTTAACCCTATTTGCCTTAGTTTCTCTAGCTACAAAATGGGCTGAAGAAGGAAATGGCAAAACATTCCAATATTTTTGCCAAGAAAACCCCAAATGGGGTCATGAAGAGCTGGACATGACCAAACAACAACCACCTATATAATACTGAGTATATCACTTTTTTTGGTCTGAATTTCTTCTTCTTTATATAAGATCATTTAGTTAAATGATTTCTGAAGTTCCTTCCATACTTCCAAATATTTGATCCTATGATCCTTAACAGGATTGATGTCAGGTCTTTTCATGTATAATTTTCATTGTCCAAGGATGTGACTCAGCTGAATCTTGAAAGAAACCAAGAATCAGAGGTGACTAGGAGGACCATTGTAATATGGGAGACAATCAGTACAAAAGTAAAAGATGGAGTGTGAGGGACAGGAAGTAAGTCAGTATGACTGGACTTTGGAATGCAAGAATGAGTATAAAATTCAGTAGGCCAGAGGCTAAGAAGGGGCCAGACTATAAAAAATTTTAGTTGTTAAAGAACTCTATGTTAGATCTAGGTGGTAATATAGAATCACTGGAAATTTTTTTTTTTTTGGGAGGGTGGAGGCAATTGGAATTAAGTGACTTAGCCAGAATCATACACTTAGTCTATATATAAGATCAGATTTGAACTCAGGTCCTCCTGACTTTAGGGCTAATGCTTTATCCACTGTGCAATCTAGCTCTGCCACTAGAATTTCTTGAGTGTGTGTGTGTGTGTGTGTGTGTGTGTGTGTGTGTGTGTGTTGACATAGTCTGTGCAATGTCACTAATTAGTACTCAATGTGTCAAAATGTATTATGGGCAAAGAAAAAGATTACATTTAAGAAGGCAGTATCATTACTTACTTGCATTCATCCTTTTATTCTTTTATTCTGCTTGACAGAGGGAAACTGTCCCATTAGCATGCTCTCTATATAACTTGCAGCCATTGAGAAAAATAGATTTCTTCAGAAGCTCTTTTAAAGAGAGAATTTTTTTTTAATTGATGATTTCTGGGGACACAAGAAAAATGATACAGAAACTGTATCATTATAAATTGCTTTGATAATACCTATTTACCAGTAGACACAAAATAAAAAATTGGTGTCTACACTAGACTAATTACTTTGTTTGACTGCAATTTTACATACTGATATTCTTTCCCTTATAGTTGACAGCTTGGTAGACCTGGAGGATCTAGAGAGCTTAAGATAATTTCAACTTGAAGAAGGAATAAAGAGCATGAGTTGGAGAGAGGCTTGTTTTATAGATTTATGATTTCCTGGCAACTCTCTTGAATAAGATCTTTGGAGTGTCAATTGTCAAAGTGTTTACCAGTCCCATAAATTCCCAACCACTCAGGCCTGCCTTCCTGACTTGACAATATGTTCAGATTCCTCTATTTACTTTCTGTGAGCAATTTTGGCAGAAGGTTACATGAAGATGTCAATCATAACTCCATCCCATTTTATTATATATTATATGCTAAAGCTCTTGAAAATAAAAATAGTGTTTCACATTGTGATAAAAGAAAATGGATTTAAAAGGAGAAAATGGCAAATTCAGCTATCCAGTAAATTTGCAGCAAAAGAGCCTCAGAAAGAAGCCGGTAGTCTAAAAAGTACTACATCACCTTTTTTCTTGGAGCAAGACAAAGGAGCTCAAAGTCAAGATGCCCTTTCTTCTCTTCTTAAGAGTGTTTCAGATTTTCTTACTGGAGGTCTACAACCAAAAGCTGGATCAACTCTTGTGGAGCTTGTTTGAAAGGGTTCATATTTCATGGAAGAGTTTTGGACTAAATGAGCTCTGAGATCCCTTTCAACTTTGAGATTCTATTAATCTATGATTTTTTAAAATAGGAAAAGAAAACATATCCTATCCAAAAATCAGCAGAGGAAAAGGGTGTGGATATGGGATTGATGCAACTCTTCCTTAGTGTTTTAGAGAAAAGAGAAGCATTATAAGTAAAACCTCCTCTGGAGTAAATCTCTGATCTCTATTCTTTGAGGGACCAATTAGTTATCTGTGGAAGGGGAATAGTGTCTGGGGACAACTTTGTGCCTATTTTTTCCCCTTCTCTTAAGAGCCTGCTTCTTCTGAGGACTGAATTTCAGAAATGATTCTTATAAAATATCTATCTTATGTCCTAGGCAGTTCTAGTTGTGTTTCTTCTGCTTTTGTTTTTAGATCTCTTAAGGGACAGAAAAAAATGGATCCTTTCAATTTATAGTATTCTCTCAAGGTCCTGGTATTTTAGCTTGGAATGTAAGGTTGAGGTGAACATCAGGAGAATAATGGTCTTGAGAGGTAGCATATTGTTGTGAACAGAAATATGGAGTCCTAGACCTTTTCCCTGTGACTCATGCCAAGACCTAAGGCAAATACTTTTTTTTCTTCCTGTTCTTTCATCTTTAAAATTAAGGAAATAATCACAGTACTTTCTTCCCAATATCTCAAAGACATAGGATCATGGCTGTGCAGATGTAATGAACCTCAGAGAGCCTTTAGTTCATAAGAAATAAATGAAATTCATCTGTATCATTGAAAATCCATCTTTTTTTCTTGAAAGATAATGCTAATTTTGCTGGGTAGTTGATTCTTGGCTGCAATCCAAGTTACTTTACCTTTTGGAATATCAGATTTCAGGCCCTTTGATGCTTTAAAGTAGAAACTGCTAGGTCCTGGGTGATCGTGATTATGGCTCCTCAATAATTGAATTGTTTTTACTGGCTGCTTGTAATATTTTCTCCTTGATCTAATACTTTTGAAATTTAACTATAATACTCCTTGGAGTTTTCATTTTGGAGTCTCTTTTACGAGGTGATTAGTCAATTCTTTCAAAGGCTGTTTTACCCTCTGATTCTAGGGCATCAGGGCAGTTTAACTTGATGATTTCTTGAAAGATGATATCTAAGCTGTTTTTTTCATCATTCACCATCATCATTTCAGGAAGTCCAATAATTCTTATATCTCCCTAGATCTCCCCTAGTTCTATTTTCCAGGTCAGTTGTTTTTCCAATGAGGTATTTTATATTTTCTTTTGCTTTTTTTTTCATTTATTTTTGGTTTTGTTTGATTATTCATGCCTCATTGAGTCATTCACTTCCATTTGTTCAATTTAATTTTTAGTGAATTCTTTTCTTCAGTTAGCTTTTTTTAGCCTTTTTTTTTGCATTTGGCCAATTGGTTTTTAAAATGAGTTGTTTTGTTCAATGGATTTTTTTCCCATTTCATAAATTCCATTTTTCAAGAAGTTGTTTTGTTTTCTTTTTTTTGTCACATCTATTTTGTAAGAAGTTATATGCTTTTTCCATTTCACTA
The DNA here is from genome assembly GCA_023553655.1 of Myrmecobius fasciatus. Taxonomy (NCBI): domain Eukaryota; kingdom Metazoa; phylum Chordata; class Mammalia; order Dasyuromorphia; family Myrmecobiidae; genus Myrmecobius; species Myrmecobius fasciatus. Next base: position 49,945 of record JAJPUD010005212.1, on the reverse strand, counting down.
AATCTATTTTGTAAGGAGTTTTCTTCAGATAATTTCTGTTTCCTTTTCCAAAGTCTCCTGCAATGTTCTCATTTTCTTTACCATTTTTTAAAAAATTCTCTTTTAAGATCATTTTTGAATTCTTCCAAGAAAGCCTTGTGAGATGGGAACCAACTCATATTATCCTTTGGGGCTTCATATGGAGATGATTTGCCTTTAGTGTTTTCAGGTTTTGAGGTCTGTTTTTTTCTTTCTCCATAAAAACTATCTGTGGTCAGAGTCCTTTTCACTTTTTGCTCATTTTTTAAAGGTTGAGGTGTGCTCTTAGAACAAAGGGGACATTGTCCCAAGCTTCCTCTACAGGTGACAGTGGCTGCCCTAGACTCTTGTTGCTGGTTTCCTTTCTGTCCTGGGTAGTCATGATCAAGTCCTCTGTTATTCTGGGTATGAACATTGTATATAGCAACAACTAGATGATGTAATGATCAACTGTGATGAACTTTTTTCTTTTCAACCATGAGGTGATTCAAGCCAATTCCAATAGACTTGTGTTGGAGAGAGCCATGCAGAGAGAGGATTAAGGGGATTGATTGTGGTTCACAATTTAGTATTTCTACCTTTTTTGTTATTGTTTGCTTGTTTTTTTATTTCTCATTTTCCCCTTTTGATCTGATTTTTCTTGTGAAGCATGATAAATGTGGAAATATGTTTAGAAAAAAATGTACTTGTTTAACCTATATTGGATTACTTGCTGTCTAGGGGAGGAGGAGAGGGAGAAAAATTTGAACACAAGGTTTTGCAAGGGTGAATATTGCAAACTATTTTCACATGTATTTTGAAAAATAAAAGCTATTATAAAAAAAGAAAAATATTTTCACAAAGATTTGTAGTGATTGAAAATTAAGCAGACAAATCAGAAATTAACCTAACAGAAATTAATTTTATTGCTATTTAGAAGATTAGAAAGAATGTTTAATTTATTTTTTTCTGGTATAACAGAATTAATTTTTAAAATATGTCACATTAAGTTTTTTATTCCATTGTGGTACAGATATAGAATGGTAAGTATTTAACAGAAGCATAGAATAGAAGATAGAAGCAAAAGAGATTAAGAAGAGGTAGCAAGAATATACAAAAGAACTATAGAATACAGATCTTAATATCACTAAAAGCTATAATGGTGTGGTTACTGATCTAGAGCCAGTCTCCTGGGGAATGAAGTCAAGTGGGCCTTAGGAAACATTGCTAACAATAAGGCTAGTGGAAATGATGAAACTATTGCTGAGCTATTTATTTTATTTATTTTTTCTGAGGCAATTGGGGTTAAGTGAGTTGCCCAGGGTCACATAGCTAGGCAGTGTTGAGTGTTTGAGGCCAGATTTAAACTCAGGTCCTCCTGACTTCAGGGCTGGTGCCCTATCCACTGCACCACCTAGCTGCCCCATACTAAGCTATTTAAAGCCCTAAAAGGTGATGCTTTTAAAATGCTGCACTTTCAGTAGTAATATAGACTTTTAGAATTGGACTACAAGGAAAACTGAGTGCTGATGAATTGATGTTTTGTTGGGAAAGATTGAAGGCATGGTAGAATAGCAGATGGATGATACTGACATGGAAGCAATGAACATGAATTTGAACAAACTTTAAGCGATCGTGAAATATGGAAGGACCTGGTCATGAAGGATCAAACAATTGAATGACTATAGATATATTTAAACCTACAGCTCTTAATCTCTATAGATCTCTTTCTCTCTCTCTCTTTCTCTTTCTCTCTCTCTCTCTCTTTCTCTCTCTCTCTCTCTTTATGTATGTGTGCACATACATGTATGTACAATTCTGGAGAGTCCAATAAGCCATCAATCAGTAATTAAATATTATTTAAAGTAGATAAAAATATTCTAACATTGATGCCTTTAACAGGTGGGAATATCTTTATTAGATTAATCAACCACTTAATCAAAAGTATTAAACTATCATGCCCTAGAATACCCTATGATTCTTCTTTAAAATAGCAATCCAATTAGGAACTGAAGATTTGAATATCAGTCTACAGGAGAAAACAGTTTCAATCAAGTCACTAAGAGAAAATCTTTTATGGGGGGAGAATAGCTTCTACTTTTACATCCCCCCGCATCTTTACACAGTTGAAAGAGGACAATCTTGTGACTTGTGGAGGATTTAGACTACTCATCTGTAGCCTAATTCCATCTCTATTATAGGCTGATAGTAGTGTCTGCATTGAGAGAGAAGGAAAAAGTAGATATATTGATAAAAGACAGATTCAAGAACCCACGAAGTGCTTTGCCCTTAGGAAATTCCATTTCAACAGAGGAGATACAACCTGTAAACATATGTGTGTATGTATGTATGCATGTATGTATATATCAAAAAGTTGTGTTTGAAAGTCCCATCTTCTCATTATATCCTTTAATAATTATTCAACAAAATCTAAATTTTTTAATGTCATTGGGATCTAAGGGTAATAATATTATAGAAATAGCATTATCAAGAAAATATAATGAAAAGAATACCAAACACCTATTGTGGCTTCTCTCTTCCTCTCTCCTCCCTCTCCCCTCCCCCACCTCAAGATAGCAACATAGGAAAAGAAAGATTGAGCTATAAAATATAATTCATTCTGGGTTGATTTCTGTCTGAGTACATAATTTTTCCTTTACTCAATCAAAAAGTACTTAATAATCATCTATTATCTCATATTGTATGTGTGCATGTGTGTGTGTGTGTGTGTGTGTGTGTGTTACAAAACACTGTTTCTGCTCACAAAGAACTTAGATTTTGCTTTAGCAGTATCTTTTTATGAAAAGGGTTCCATGGAATAAAGTTTTTCCTAAGATAAATTGAATGTGAAAGAACAACCAAAATCTGTAAGACTTTAAATAGGAATGCCACATTGGGATACAAAGTGAAACTACTTATTGAGTGGAAAGGGGGCAGTGAATTCAGGAGTACATCTCTACATTTAATAAATTTACTGCTAAGAAAAAAGTTTGGCATATTTTTTTTTGTTGAGGCAATTGGGGTTAAGTGACTTGCCCAGAGTCACACAGTTAGGACATGTTAAGTGACTGAGGCCAGATTTGAACTCAGATCCTCCTGACTTCAGGGCTGGTGCTCTATCCACTACACCAACTAGTCTGGCATATTTTTAAAAATTTCAATATGCAGAGATGTTTTTCAAGAACTGTTTTTCATGTTTTGTCACAAAATATGTTTTTTTGGGGGCAGAGCCAAGGTGGTGGAGAGCAGACACAACTTTTCATGGGAATAAATTAGAACCATTCCCAATAAGATCAGGGGTTAAACAAGGTTGCTTACTATCACCATTACTACTCAATATTGTGTTAGAAATGTTAGCTTTGGCAATAAGAGAAGAAAAAGAAATTAAAAGAATTAGAGTAGGTAAGGAAGAAAACAAATTATCACTCTTTGCAGGTGATATTATGGTATACTTATAGTATCTTAGAGAATCATCTATAAAACTTTTAGAAACAATTCACAACTTTAGCAAAGTTGCAGGATACAAAATAAATCCACATAAATTATCAGCATTTCTATATCTAACCAACAAAGCCCAACAGCAAGAGATATAAAAAGAGATTCCATTTAAAATAATTATAAATGATATAAAATATTTGGGAGTCTACCTGTCAAGCCAAAGTCAGGAATTATATGAACACAATTACAAAATACTTTCCACACAAATAAAGTCAGATCTAATCTATTGGAAGAACAAGTGCTCATGGGTAGGCCAAGATAATATGAGAAAAATGAGAATTCTACCTAAATTAATCTGCTTATTCAAAGCCATACTAATTAAATTCCCAAGAAACTATTTTATAAGGGTAGAAAAAACAATAAAAAAGTTCATCTGGGAGGACAAAATGTCAAGAATTTCAAGGGAAATAATGAAAAAAAATGCAAATGAAGATGTCCTGCCTCTAACAGATTAGTCAATCAGTGGAAGAGGTTAGGGTCACAAGATACAAAATTCAATGACTATGGTAATCTAATGTGTGATAAACTTTAAGACCCAAGCTTTTTAGGTACGGATTCACTATTTGACAAAAATTGCTGGGAAAATTGGAAATTAGTATGGCAGAAACTAGGCTTTGACTCACACCTAATACCCTATACCTAGGTAAGGTTGAAATGGGTTCATGATTTAGACATAAACAGTGATATTATAAGCAAATTAGAAGAACAATGGATAGTCTACCTCTCAGGAGAAAAAAGGAATTTGTGTCCAAAGAAGAACTAGAGTACATTATGTAATACAAAATGGATAATTTTGTTATATCAAACAAAAAGCATTTTTGTACAAACAAAACCAAAGCAGACAAAATTAGAAGGAAAGCAGTAGACTGGGGAAAAAAATTTCAGCCATGGGTTCTGATAAAGGTCTCATTTCTAAAATACATGGAGAACTGACTCAAGTTGATAAGTAACCGAAGGACATGAACAGACAATGTCCAGGTGAAGAAATGATAACCATTTATAGACATATGAAAAAATGCACTAACTCACTACTGATGAGAGAAATGCAAATTAAGAAAACTCTGAGGCACCACTACGTACCTCCCAGATTGGCTAATATGATAGGAAAAGAAAATGATGAATGTTGGAGGGAATGTGGGAAAACTGGGACATTAATACATTGTTGATAGAGTTGTGAATGGATTCAACCATTCTGGAGAGCAATATGGAACTATGTCCAAAGGATTATCAAACTGCATACCCTTCGATCCAACAGTGTTTCTATTAGGTTTGTATCCCAAAGAGATAGCAAAAGAGGGAAAAGGACCCACAAATGTTTGTATCAGCCCTTTTTGTAGTGGCAAGGAATTGAAAATTGAGTGGATGCCCTTCAGTTGGAGAATGGCTGAATACATTATGATATATGAATGTTATAGAATTGTTCTATAAGAAAAGATCTGTAGGATGATTTTAGAAAGGTCTAGAGAGACTTACACGAACTTTTGCTAAGTAAAGTGACTAGAACAAAGAGAATATTGTACACAGCAACAGCATGATTATACGATGATAAATTCTGACGGATGTGGCTTTTTTCAATAGCAAGGTGATTCAAGTCAGTTCAAATTGGAATTGTGATGGAGGGAGCCATTTGTACCCAGACAGAGGGCTGTGGGGCCTGAGTGTGAATAACCAAATAATATTTTCACCTTTTTTGTTGTTATTTGCTTGCTTTTTCTTTTCTTTCTCATTTTTTTTCCTTTTTGCTCTTATTTTTATTGTCATGATAATTGTGGAAATATGTATAGAAGAATTGTACATGATTAGCACATATTAGATCATTTGCCATCTGGGGGAGGAATTGAAGAGAAAGGAGGGAGAAAAAAAATTGAAACACAAGGTTTTGCAAGGGTGAATGTTGAAAACTATGTATATATTTTGAAAATAAAAAAAACTTTTTTCCCCTAATAACAATATTTCTTGCTATTTTATTGTTTATCCCAATTGGAACAAAACAATGATTGTGAGTTGTAATCATCTTAATTATAATTGTGGAATTCAAGATATTCTGATTTAAAGTATTCCCCCC
>JAJPUD010005212.1:0-44285 GCA_023553655.1 Myrmecobius fasciatus | reverse complement strand
CTTCTTCTTTTTTTTTTTTGCTAAGGCAATTAGGGTTAAGTTACTTGCCTAGGGTCATACAGCGGCTAGGAAGTTTTAAGTGTCTGAGACCAGATTTGAACTCAGGTATTCCTACCTTCAAGGCTGGTGCTTTATCCATTGCACCTAGCTGCCCCTGTTATCATTCTTTAAGTACCAATTTTTAAAAAGGATTTTTGTTCATTTTGGTTTGGTCTTCTTATGAAGTTCCTTAGACAGCCATGTAAAGTCTGGAGAAGTTTAAAATCCAGTGTAGAATTATCAATTATGGAGTAATTGCATCCAAACAAAGAAATAATAATAATGATGATGATGATAATAGTCAATGTTTATATAGTACTTACTATGTTCTAGTCACTGTGTTAAGCACCTCATAATCATTACACCATTTTGATCTTCACAACAACCATGGGAGATGGGTACTATTATTATTTTCCTGTTTCCAGATTGGGAAACTGAGGCAAACAGAGATAAGATAACTTACTTAAGATCATAACACAACTAAAAAAATTGTGAGAGTGGAGTGTAAGTTTGGTTTCCCCAAATCTCTTCATTCTTTTGTTGTTGTTGTTCAATACTTTTATATGATGAGAGGAGTTAAAAAGGGACAGAGTGGAGAGGGTCTCTCAGTTAGGGGTGTCATATGGAGGTTTCTAAGCTGGGATGGGAGGGTCCAAAATGGTTCCTTCTTCCCAGGCCTCTTTTTGGTTTCCTCTTTCCATTCCTTTATTAAATTTTACTCATTTTAAAGCTGCTCCTTGATTTAAACAACCTTCTCCCCCCCCCCCAAATCATGGAAGGATTAAATGGCAGGAAAATTTAAATTATAAATTGCACACCTCTTTATTTCTCTTCAACTTGGTATTAGAAATACCTTTCTTAATTATACTAAAACAATAAATCTAGCAATTTTCAGAGGAAAAAATTATTTAGGTACTATTTACTCCTAAAATTTTATAGAATTTAATTTTAATTTTGTAAATTCTATAGTGGTACCAAAAAACTCACTTTGATATTTAAGAAGGGGGTAAAATTGCTGGAATTACCTAAAATCCTAGGAGTTCTCCCCAAAAACCTTATAATGATTCATCTCTAAACCCCCAGAATCTGTTAAGATGTTTTCATTGCTTTTCTTAAAACAACAAAATAAAACAAAACAAAAACCTGATCTTTCACTATAAGCCTAATGTGGGAGTATTGGAACAAATGCTTCAAATATGAAATTTATCAATCTTTTCCAGCATACTAAACTTTTTGATGGCTGATTTTTAGGAGTTTTTTCTGGCTGGCTGCGTTTTCCTGTAGTTTCAAGATAACAGAATTTATCAGCAATGTCAAATATTGTCAATTTGTCAAATATGTCAATAGGCAAAGATTTTCCAACATTTTACAAAGAAAAAAAAACAGACAAAATGATGACACATACTTGCTAGTTTTAATTTTTAAAAAATTCACAATTATGAAAAAAAGCTGATTTTTTTTGGGGGAAGGGCTATTTGAAATGCAAATCATCATTTGAATATCTTGCAAATTTATGCCAGATATCACATAATTCAGTAGCATTCTGTTTAGTCATTTCCCTTCCCTAGCATTCCTTGGTCTCTGGCTACCAGAAGTCTATTCAAGAAGAAACCAATGGAACCCATAATCCTTCACCATCACTAGGGGAAAATTTTAAAAGAGACCTAGAACTTAATCCTAATCCTAAACTATCCTGTTCCTGGAGGAAATTTAAACTAAGATAAACAATTCCACTGTCAGAGGTAACTTTAAAACCTAAACATTCCAAATCCTGGGCAAACTTTTTTTTTTTTTTAACTTTTTGCTGAGGCAATTGAGGTTAAGTGACTTGCCCAGGGTCACACAGCTAGGGAACGTTAAGTGTCTGAGGCCACATTTGAACTCAGGTCCATCCTGACTTCAGGGCTGGTGCTCTATCCACTGTGCCACCTAGCTGCCCCTGGAGTGAACTTAATATAAACCTTATCTGAGCTCTGAAAAAAATAGTTATGAGCAGCAGTCAGACTTTTATAGACAGTTTTATTCAGAAGTCCCTTAGTAGAAAGTTAACCAGAGATTTTTAAGGAATTTTTTCTGAAAAGCTGTCATCAAGGGATTGAGTGTCCATGTTACCCATCCTCCTTGTCATCTTAATTAGCTATCCTCCTCTATATATACTTTTAAACTAATCTAAAAGAGTAATCTGCATTCAAATCCTTTACCTGCTCTCAGGTTCATGTGGGTATTGCAATGGCAGGACATTGTGTATATTCATAAAAATTGGGCTTGTTAGTCCTCTCCATATATATATATAGAGAGAGAGAGAGATAGAAATAAAAATTATCTGCATAGAGGTAGAAATTAAACCTATAGGATCTGTTTAGATCACCAAGTAGGAGAGTATACAGGTAGGAGGAGAACCCAGAGAAAATGGCATGAAAATCCAGAAAAGTCAAGAAAGATGAGAGACTGAGAAAAATTCATTAGTTTTTTTTATGATTGAGATTACTGGTAATTTTGTAGTGAATAGGTTCAGTTAAATGATTACTAAAACCTAGAATGCAAAAAGTTTAGAAGAGAGTGAAAGAAGAGAAAGGGGAGAAATTTGATTGTAGATGACCTTTTTTTTTTAAATAAAGCTTTTTATTTGTATAACATATGTATGGGTAGTTCCCCAGCATTGATCTTTACAAAGCTTTCCATTACAAAATTTACCCCCAGTCCACTCCCCTCCCCTAGATGGGCAGGAAGTCCACTACATGTTAATAATGTTGAAATACTTGACAAGTTATGCAAGAAAAATCCTATCTACAAGAAAAAAAAGAAAATCAGAGAAAGGAAACACAATGCAAGCAAATATCAATAGAGATGATGAAAATGTTATGTGGTGGTGCATATTTCATATCCCTCTCTCTGGGTGTATATGTTTTTCTTCAGTGAACAATTGGAACTGGTTTGAGACAATTCTTTGTTGCAGAGAGCCATGTCCATCAGAATTGATCATCATGTAATACTGTTGTTGCTGTGTATGATGATCTGGTTCTGCTCGTTTCACTCAGCATCAGTTCATCAAGTCTCTCCAGGCCTCTCTGAAATCGTCCTGCTGGTTGTTTCTTACAGAGCAATAATATTCCATAACATTCATATACCATAATTTATTCAGCCACTCTCCAATTGATGGGCATCCCTTCAGTTTCCAGTTTCTAGCCATTACAAAAAGGGCTGCCACCATTCTTGCACATGTGGGTCCCTTTCCCTCCTCTCAGATCTCTTTGGGATATAGGCCCAGTAGAAACACTGCTGGGTCAAAGGGTATGCACAGTTTGATAACTTTTTGAGCATAGCTCCAAACTGCTCTCCAGAATGGTTGGATCCGTTCACAGTTCCACCAACAATGTATTAGTGTCCCAGTTTTCCCACATCCCCTCCAACATTCATCATTATCTTTTCCTGTCATTTTAGCCAATCTGACAGGGGTGTAGTGGTACCTCAGAGTTGTCTTAATTTGCATTTCTCTGATCAATAGTGATTTGGAGCAACTTTTCATATGACTAGAGATGGTTTTAATTTCATCATCTGAAAATTGTCTGTTCATATCCCTTGACCACTTATCAATTGAAGAGTGGCTTGAATTCTTATATAAATGAGACAATTCTCTATATATTATAGAAATGAGGCCTTTATCAGAACCATTAAATGTAAAGATGATTTCCTAATTTGATGCTTCCCTCCTAATCTTGTCTGCATTAGTTTTATTTGTACAGAAACTTTTTAACTTAATATAATCAAAATTATCCATCTGGTGTTCAATTAGGAGTTCCAGATCTTCTTTGGACATAAATTTATTCCATCTCCACAGGTCTGAGAGATAAACTATATTACGGTCCTCTAACTTGCTTACAAAGTCACTCTTTATATCAAGATCATGAACCCATTTAGATCTTATTTTGGTATGTGGTGTTAGGTATGGTTCAAGCCCTAATTTCTTCCACACTAGTTTCCAATTTTCCCAGCAGTTTTTGCCGAATAGTGAGTACTTATCCCAAAAGCTGGGGTCTTTGGGTTTATCAAACACTAAATTACTAAAGTTATTGCCTAGATTGTTCTGATAACCTATCCTGTGCCACTGATTGACTGCTCTATTTCTTAGCCAGTACCAAACGGTTTTGATGACCGCTGCTTTATAATATAGTTTTAGATCTGGTACAGCAAGGCCACCTTCATCTGCCTTTTTTTTTCATTAATCCCCTTGAAATCCTTGACCTTTTGTTCTTCTAAATGAACTTTGCTACTATTTTTTCTAGATCTGTAAAATAATTTCTTGAGAGTTTGATTGGTATGGCATAAATAAGTAGATTAGTTTGGGTAGTATTGTCATTTTTATTATGTTCGCTCTGCCTACCCATGAGCACTTAATATTTTTCCAATTGATTAGGTCTGATTTTATTTGTGTGGAAAATGTTTTGTAGTTTAGTTCGTATAGTTTCTGACTTTTCCTTGGCAGATAGATTCCCAAACATTTTATTCTATCATCTGTTATTTGGAATGGAATTTCTTTTTGTATCTCTTGCTGCTGAACTTTGTTGGTAATATATAAAAATGCTGATGATTTATGTGTGTAGATGACCTTTTCAAGGAGATTAGTTAAAAAGTGGAAATATAGGATGATAGCCAGTGGAGATGGCAGGATTTAGTGAAGCTTTTTAAAGATGGCAAGGGAATGTGTGTAAGCACAGAAGGCATATGGAAGGAATAAGTAGTTTAGGAAAGACTGAAGACAGAGAAAAATGCGATGATAGTGTGAGAAACCTGCTGGATAAAACCAGATATGGTGGGATCAAGGATAAATCAAGAGATAGTGGCTTTGGCAAGTAGAAGGGTGACCTCTTCATCAGGAACTTTAGTTCTTCCCATAAGTCAGATGGTTTATAGTAAAGTAATTTGTGTTAAATAACAATATAAATAAAGTAACTGCAAAATCTTCCTCATCAATTTTGAGCTTATATTGCCATAAACACATATTTAATAGAAAGTGTAGAGAATCCATGAGTATTCACTTGTGAGAGATGTATGCACACATATAAGCACACACCTACACATGTAGAAGAACTAAGCACATGTATGGGGGGACCAACTGAAAAATCAATGGATGTCTTCTATTGATGTGATCATTCTGTTTTCTTTTGGAATTTTTGTTTATTAGGCTTGAATCCCACACCATGCTTTGCTCTTCAGTGCTCTCTGCCAGGTGCTATGATCCATTGTTCTTTGCCCAAGATTGTTCATTCTGACAGGTAATTGTTCTTTTTTTTTTTTTTCTGGATTGCCTTGAGAGAGTATCTGCTAGAAATGCTACATTTGAAGCTATCAAGCCCTTTTAGCTACTTGGTTATAGAGGGGTGTTACAATTAATAAGCTCTTCCCTTGCAGAGAAGCAGTACTAATTCATTTGGTATACAGTATATAACTTTGCTCTTTCAGTTGCCTTCTGTGTTTCAGCTATGGTTTTTGAATGAGAAACATCTGCCGGCAACTCTGTCCTCCATCCACTAGAATTGGTAAGCCTTTCTCTTGACAGGGAACATTACAGCTCTATCTGTAGTCAACATTCTCTGCCAATAGCTTTGTTTGTAAGCTTTTAGCTAACAGCTATGAAACTTCCTACAATCTTCTCAACCAGGTTTCTCAGCTAAGTTTCTCAGACAATACCAATAAAACATTCTTTTCCTAAACCAAAGGTTGCACCAGAACTTATAATAGGGGCCTGGGTTGAGAGAAGTACTATCCCTTAAACTCTTCATAAAACTATTTTTGTTAATTGCTTCTGTTCTTTTGAATCTGTCTTTCAAGTAAATGACAATGAATTGCTACCTAACTAATGGTAGGAGACCCACTTTAGTCTTTAAAACTTATACTTTTTCCAAGCATATGATGATCCATGTTTCACAACCAAATCTGGAAAAGTGTATCTATAACATTCATTTTATTTTAATTTATGTCATTAACATTTTCTCCATCACTTTCTTAAATCTAAACAATCAATAAAATAATAATAAATTGAGCTCTACTATGTAGTGTTTGTTGATTTCCAACTCTCTCAGGAATTGCTGTATCCAAGGGAAAACTAAATGGAAACCATAGTTCTTTTTTTTTAAAGCAGACTTTCAGTGAATCAAACACTGCCCAATTGTCAGAGCACATTTCCACTTTAAAAAATAGGGGAAGTCATTTTTGACAGAAAGAAAAGATACCATTCCAGGGTATGGTTTGGAAACTCTATCTTTCAGAATGAGGGTGACAATCCATTGAAAAGGAAATACTTCCCCATGACCATAATTATTCCATTCCAAAAGTATTAGAAAAACCTGGAATCCAAATCAAAAGTGAGCTCATTTAAACAAGAACTTCTAAATGACTTCATGTTGGTATTGCAACAGCAGGCATGTTTTACATATTCATAAAAACTGGGCTTGTTGATCATTTTTCTCCAATATATAGAGAGATGGAAATAAGAACCATATGCATAGAGATGGTAATTGAACCCATGGGATCTGTTTAGATCATGAAGTGAGAGAGCAGAATCGGACACAGCATACATTCTTGGAACTTTTGTTAATAAGGGATGAAGAACCAGTAAAGGAGACTGGTAAAGATCAATCAGACAGGTAGGAGGAGAACCAAGAGAAAACACTGTCATGAAAATTCAGAAAGTTCAAGAAAGATGAGAGAGACTGAGAAAAGTCCATTAGTCTTTTGTGATTAAGATATCACTGGTCATTTTGTAGTGAATAGTTTCAGAATGTACACTGCAAGGTGATTAGATTAATGCTTAACCAATAGACCATGGAATTTACCATTTGAATGAAAGAGAAGTCTCCTACTTGATCAGAGAGGTTCTGGTATAGTCTCCTCATTAAGGGATTATAGGGAATATTCATATGAGAGCCAGTTTACTTAGTTTAATAGACATTCTGATTGTTTGTTGAAAATACCAATTTGGAAAACTTAAAATGGGATCACCTTGATTTCTAATTACACTCCTGAAATCATTGCTCAATGGCATGAACTGTGGATAACCAAGAATATGCATATGTTCATATATATGTATGCATATACACATATAGGTATATGTATTTATATACAGTATACATGTATATATAGTGTATACATTAGTATGTATATCCATAGTACATATATATATATATATGCACAGTCTCTCTCTCTCTTGCATTCTTTCTCTTTCTGTCTCTCTTTTTCTTTCTCATCCTTGTGAACTCAGGATATTTATTTCAATCCTGACTCTAGTGGATATTCTGGTACCTATTCAAAGTTGTATCTTAATAGCATTTTAAGGGTTTTTATTAAGGGTTGATGGATTTTTCTTTAATTATATTAGTTCAAGTTGGTGTTCTCAATGTTAACCAATAGAGATCAATACTCTAGTTTTATCAAGCTAATTAATATAGATTAGCTTTTACAAAGGGACATTTGTTGCAAATATATAGCAAGAATAGAGATTATGAAGAATTCCATCCTTCATTGCCTCTCTCCTAACCCATCCTGCTGAGATTGGGGATAATACATACTTTCTTATTTATTACCTTGAGAAGGATGACCCCAAATGCTTTAATCATTTGTTATTAAACATTTGACCCTCACTCTTCACCTGTCTCTCTAATCTCACTTCCAGGTTTGATGTGGCCAATGGATAGTTACTGCTGAGAAGATTTAGAAGATCCTTTTTTAGAACCTTGGCACCTGCCTCACTGGAATTTGACCTGTAAATTCTAGCATATGGTTCAGGTCTTAGAATTTGGTGCTTATTATTCTAACCTTTTGGAGTTCACAGGATTATAAACATCCCTAATATTCATTAATCTAAAATCACGAAGAATAGACATAACAAAAGTAGAAGCAACAGCAGGGTAATGAACAGACCACTTTCAAACTACCAGTGGATTATCAAAGTCCTTACCTATTCATTTGAACACGGCCAAGAAAGAAAAGTCAATGAATGTTTTCCTTTTGAATACATTACAGTTCTATACCTAAAGTTTTCCTGGTGGTTTCACTTAGATTTTTGAACAGCTTAGCAACCAATAATAAATCCATCGCTTCACCATATCATTATCAGACTGGCAATTAATTTCATAATGTCTGTTTATGCTACAAAGTCCTTGTATTAATTATCCATGTTATAAATTCTCATGAGGTTTGGGCTTGACCGATTCTCTTTACAGATTCATAACACATAAACATGCAACTATGTATGTATCTCTCTCTCTATATATATATATAATTTCAATTTCTACCTTCATGTCTCTCTCTTTCATCATTTATAGTAATGTCTATTTATCATCTCTCTACATGAAATGTATGTTTATAACCCATGATAGTTTTGATTTATGGAAGTTACTTACAGGCTATCTTTGTGAATTGTCTAGATTTAGGATAAGGAATGTATTGCTTACATTTTTTCTGATAATGAAATAAATATCATAAATCATATCTCATCAAGCCACAGCCTGGAGGTATGAAAAAACATTTTAAGGGGAGGGACAGCTTTCAAGAAAATAACATCATTAATAAGGTTGTATTGGGAAGGTACAATATTTAAATTCAGTATTATTTTGTAATTTTTAAATTAATTGAAAAGCATGATTAAAATGAGAGAAATTTGCTTTACAAATGAAAATAGATAGTACATTTTTTCTTTGTCACAGACATTTCAATATCAAAATTAATGCCATACTGTGACATCTGTCTAGTTATGTGAACTACAATTGTAAATAGACAAGATGAATGATATAAATTTGTTACTTATTTCTGTATTTCTGAAAAAACCTAAGATCATTTATATTTTCTGTCTATAAAAAAAGACTTTAAGATAAAAAGGTAATTTTGCAGTCTTTCCTTTTTTTCTTTTTATTAGTGAACAGAGAAATTAATAGTTTCTTTTCCTGAGGCAATTGGGGTTAAGTGACTTGCCCAAGATCACACACCTAGGACATGTTCGGTGTCTGAGATCAAATTTGAACTCAGGTCTGTCCTGACTTCAGGGCTGCTGCTCTATCCACTGCGCCACCTAGCTGCCCCAATTAATACTTTTTTTTTTTTTTAAGGAACTCTGAAGTTGGGAAATCTCTATATGAATTAAAAAAAACTACAGATAAGTAAAAAGTTTTGAACTTATAAGTATTAACAATGTGAGGAAACCTAAGGGACTCCATAGATCACTAAGGTAAGTAATAGGATGAGCAATTTTTCTTACATATACTAGTTATTCTCAGATCTTCACCTCTGAAGGATGTTAAAACTCTAGTTGGATCTCAAAGGATATCTCTCTCTCTTTTTTTCTTTTACATTTTTTTTTAAATTTAATTTAATTTAATTTTTTTATTAAAGCTTTTTATTTGTATAACATATATATGGGTAGTTCCCCAACATTGATCTTTACAAAGCTTTCCATTACAAATTTTACCCCCAGTCCCCTCCCCTCCCCTAGATGGCAGGAAGTCCACTACATGTTAATAATGTTGAAATGCTTGAGAATTTATTCAAGAAAAATCCTATCTACAAGAAAAAAAAAAGAATCAGAGAAAGGCAACACAATGCAAGCAAATGTCAATAGAGATCATGAAAATGTTACATTGTGGTCCATATTTCATTTCCCTCTCTCTGGGTGTATATGGTTTTCTTCAGTGAACAATTGGAACTGGTTTGAGACAATTCTCAAAGGATATCTCTTACAAAGACTTTGCTTCTCATGCCCTAGTACTTTCCTTAGGGCATCTTTCATCTCCTTATTCCTAAGGCTATAGATGACAGGGTTCAAAAATGGGGTCACCATGGAATAAAACAAGGTCACAACCTTCTGAGTCTCTGCTGCATGCCCAGATCTTGGACTCATATATATCACCATTGCAGATCCATAGAAGAGGGACACTACAACAAGATGGGAACCACAGGTAGAGAAGGCCTTTCTTCTACCTCTTCCTGAAGGTATGCTCAGCACAGCTTTCAGAACCAGAGTATAGGTCCCTATGATAAAGAAGAAGGGGATAACCAGAATCATAGAACTCAAGAAGGAACAGATAAATTCCATCATAGGTGCTGGTGTGCAGGTGAGTACTAGAATTGGGGATGGATCACATAGAATATGGTCAATAATCTTGGGGCCACAAAAAGACAACTGGGAGATCATGATAATGGGGACAGGGAACCAGAGGAATCCAATTATCCAGGAGTTGACAACCAGGCTAATTCGGAGATGTCTTGTCATGATGATGTGGTAGTGTAGAGGTCGGCAGATAGCAAGATATCGATCAAATGCCATGATGGCCAGAAAAAAACATTCTACTGCACCTAAAGAGAAGAAGAAATAGAACTGGAGGAAGCATCCAGAAAAGGAAATGACTTTGGTCTCAGAGAAGAAGTTGGCCAACATATTGGGAACAGTAGTACTGACATAACAGATCTCCAGGAAGGAGAAGTTGGCCAGTAGTATGTACATGGGGGTATGAATTCGCACATCCCTAAACACAGCACAAATGATAGATCCATTCCCCAAGAGGGTGAGAACGTAAATTGTCAAGAGTAGCATGAAGAGAAGTTTCTGAGTCTCTCCAGTGTAGGTGAAGCCTAGGAGGATGAAACCAGTAACACTATTGGAGCTGTTGTAGGTGTTGCAGAAAGTCACTTGCCTGTAAACTATACAAAACATTAAAAGTTATTACTTGAATTGGTCACTATGAAGATTTTAAAAGTTTGAACAAACATAGAACGTCCTGATTCTTTGCTATATTACATTGTGGGTCTACATTCCAATTTCTGCTTCTCTCAACCCATTATCCATTTTCTTGGGGGGGGGGAATGCTTTATTTATGTTTTCTTTGGCACCCAACTTATTTTTCTTTTTTTAAAAAAATATTTATTTAAAACTTAAATACAAAATATGAAGAGAAAAAGAAAACACTGTCATATTCAGAATAGAACATAAGAGAAGATTCAAAATATATAAAAAATTTCCATTTCAAGAAACCTATATAATAAATACTACACATTGTGTTCTTAGCTTTCCATCTTTTAATTCCTTCCCTATATGTTTTATTTTGTTCTCTGCTATGCACTTTTAACTTCATTTTTTCTGCTTTCTTCACCTTCCCATATCCAGAAGATTATGATTTAGCATGGATACACACACACATATATTTTCACACACACACATATACACATATATTTACATATCCAAATATGTGCACACATGCATATGTATACATATACATATATTTATATAATACATATACACATACATATATTCATACACATATATAGATATCTATAAACACACACATATATACATACACATTTATTTGCATCTATGTAAGACTGTACTATTCTTGTTTGACCTCTGTTTCTTTGAAGGTGCATAACATCTTTCTTCATAAGTCCAAGTCTTTTCATATTTTTCTAAATCTGCCAACTCATTATTTCCTACACCACAGCAATATTCCAGTCTTTAATGTTTACTTATTTTAAATAGTCTAAAGCAATATTCATTAAAATGGCTAACATAGTATAGTTTCCCTATTTTTCTTTTTGGATTCAATCTATCTTAGCTTTAACTTTGAGATGATGATTACTATCCCTATTTTTTTACCTAATAAATTCTATTCCCCATGTTTTTTTTGTGTGTTTCTTATTTCCTATACCTACAGACTTCTCTGCTTTACTTCTACTCACTACCTTGCCCTCCTATTACTTAACCTACCCCTGTGTCCAATAATCCTGCCTTTATCTTTTTCCCACACTCTTTCCCCTTGCTTTCTTTTTAAATCTGAATTTAGAAGACCTTTATAGCCTTCTAAATATATGTTTTTCCCTTTTTTAATCACACCTTTCTATAATGCCCTCTCCAGGACTATTCCCTCACCCTCTTATTTCTTTATTGATTTAGAAGACTTTTATTTCCTTCTGAATGTATATATTGTTATCTCTTTGACTTATATCTGATGTGAGTAGGGCTCCCTCTAAAAAAATCCAGACCTTATCATCTCTCCTTCCCTATCCCTCTTAGCCCGTTATTACTTGCTGAAATAAGAAGACACTCTCCCTTACCCCACCACACATGTGTATACCTATGCATGTATACATGTATGTGTGCATAAACATGTATGTATTGTTCCCTCTTTAACCTACTCTCAATGAGAGTAGGGTTCTGGAACTACCAGCTCTCCTTCCCTATCTAATTTTTTCATGTCAGATCATCTTAATCTTCATTTGTACAAGATAATCATTTTTTCCACTTTTTTTGCCCTACATTGTTGATTTTTAGAATCACATCATACTCAGTTCTATCCCAAACTTTCTTTTGACCTACCCAGTTACTAGAAATTATCTTATACATATGACTATCTTAAACATATGGTTTGGATTTCCATGTATAAAAAGTATAGTTTGTCCTTATTGAGTCCTTTGTAATTAGTCTTTGAAGTTAATTTTTATTTCTCTCGGATCTTGTTATGTCAAATTTTCCATTAAGTTCATGCTTTTTTGTGACAAAATCCTGGAAGTCTGGCAATTCACTGATGTCCAATTTATTTTGTTACACTCAAGATTATGCTTAAATTTACTGGGCATGATATTTTCTGCCACAGCCCCAGTTTTTTGCTCTTCGTTATATAGTGTTCCAAGATATGCAATCTTTTAGTGTAGCTGTTCTAGATTTTCAATGGTTCTAATTGTGACTCTGACGCTTTTGAATTGGTTTTTTTTCTTGTTGCTTGTAATATCTTATCTTTGATCTGTGGGTTTTGGAATTTGTTTATGATATTTCTGTAGGTTTTCCTTGTAGGGTTTCTTTCAGGTGGTAATTTGTGGGTTTTTTCTATTTTTTCTTGCCCCTCTTGTTCTAACAGTATAAGACAATTTTCTTTAATAGTTTTCTTGTATTATTATATACAGATTCTTTTTAATGGTAGCTTTTGTTATTTTTATGTTTTTTTGTCTGTTCTCTAGATCAGTTTTTTATGAGATATCTCACATTCTATTCTTTTTTATAATTTATATTTTATTTTGTTATTTCTTGGTCTCATGACTTCTCTGGCTTCCTCTTATCCAATTCTAATTTTTAAGGAGTTGTTTTCTTCTTTAAGATTCTGGATCTCTTTTGCTAGTTGGTTGACTTTCTCTTTATAATCTTCTATTTTTGGAATTGTTCTTTTTAAATTTTTTTTCAATCTTTCTGATTTGATTTTAAAAGTTTTTTTTTAAAGTTCTTCCATGAATTCTTTTTGAGTAGGTGACCATTTGATATTATTTTTTTCAGGGTGGGAGAGACTTTGTGTTTTGCTTCAGTATCCTCCTCTAAAGACCAATTCTGGTCTTTTTTGTTCCCATAGTAACTTTCTATGGTTGAATTCTTTCTGCTTTGCCTGCTCATTAAAAAAAAAATTATAGTAGTTTGTAATTGTAATCTCCTTTAGTCCTAAGGTAAGGGGGGGGGATTATGGCTCTGGACTGAGGTCCTCCTTCAATTCTCCTTGCTGGATTGGAACTGAATCAACATCTAGCAGCATCTTGTTCCTTGATCTCTCTCTTGACATCTGCTGGTTCCTTGTAGCCCAAGGCCAAGTCTCAACAGCACAGCAGGGCCTGTTGTCCCCTATCAGTAGAGATTCCTTCACTTTTCTGTCCTCAGACACATAATACACCACACTGGAGTGATGAAAATTTCTGTGGCTAAGTTGAGGCTACCTACTAACCTAACTAGTCCTTTCTGCTTGCTCACCTGAAGTAGAGCTGACTTGAAGGTGTTTAAACTTCCTAGATAGAGGCAAATGTCTCTCCTGGGATTTTTCTTTGGATCTTCTCTGATTGTCTCATAGGAGCTGCTCTTCTGCCTCAACTCTTGTGAATTTTCACTGCACCCTGAGGTGCAATTTTATCTTGTTTGTGGTGGAAATCTGAAGAGCTAAGGAGCTCAGAATTTTCTGACCTATTCCTCCATTTTCCCAGAATCCTCTACCTTCCCTGCCAAGATAACTTCCTTTACTTAGAAATGGTTTTCTCTTTGAAATGTACCTCATTTTAAGCACCAAAATTGCTATTTTCAGATCTTCACTTAGTAGAAACATTCTTTTATTATCAAGTGATGGAGATCTAGGAATATGTTGGAATCATTGCTTTCTGTATTGATTCTTTTTGTGTATTTGCATGACTTACAAATAATTGTTTGATTTAGTTAACAGTTAATTTTATGAACAAATCCCTCCAATTGAGATTGAATTGATGGATAATTTCAGTGAAAATAATATAGTTAGCAGAGGATGAGGGGGTAGTCCACAGATTCTGAGAACCAGATTAATACCCAACTGACTAAATTGGAATATCAAGACAGGATTGACATGTTGTGATCTGGGTCAGGAATTATATAATTCTGTAGAAGCCCTTGTAATCTAAGTATAGAGACTAATTATGTGGTTCTTCTCTAGCAATAGAAATCTTAATCTCCTGTCTTTATTTTCATTATCTGCTTTTCTAACTCTCTGTTAAGTGACAGCTATTATCCAGGAGCTTCTCAAGCAGAGGGCTTGGGCTTATTCTAGCACATAGGAAATTAATAAATAAAAATAGAAATAAAAAAGAGTAAGAATAATTCAAGTGAGTATGAATTTATAAATAAATGGGTCTCTGTATACATATACATATATATATATATATATGTACATATATATGTATGTTTGTGCATGCGTGCATGTGTGTATGTTTACCTATGGGTACATGAACATAATCCTGAATCAAACCACAGCAGATTCAGTGGCTTCTGGAAGGATGGAATTATGTCTAAGGTAATGACAAAGGAATCTAGACCCTTGACTGGCCAATTTAACTGGCTGATGAGAAGTCTTCCGAAATTCTGGTCTTCTAAAAAGCAAGAATAAGCAGATGGAGTTTCTCCTGATATGTCAATAAAACATTCCAAAATAATGGTGATATTAAATTAGCAGAGTGAAATATTCTGTAAAAAAAATTTGCTTTAGCAAAGCCTTTGCTCTTCTGATGGTAAATAGATGGGCTAGACAATATTAAAATTAGAAGCATGTGGAGCTGATTTAATATCTAGTTTCAAAGAGAACTTATTTATTGTTCTATATCAACTTATAAGAAGATCTCCAATGAATGTTCCAAGATCATTGGCTGATAAAATCAGAATCCCCAAAGATTTTGACAAGCTAGACCATGGGGCTGAATTAAATTGAAATTGAATAGGAATACATTAATCTACAACTCAGAAAGTCAAATTCACATGTATGAAATGGAGAGAGATGTTCCTATTTAAATACTTCATTGGATTTGATGGCCATTCCTTCTATTACTATGGATCATATAAAACTGTATGTGAGCAATTTAATTTCTATTTAGTATTTTCAATTTTCTTTGCTCAGGATTGTCTTTTAAACTAAGATCTAAATAATGTCATCTTCTCACTTAACTTTTGATAATAGAATATATAATTGAAACCATTCCAAGAACTTAATGAGTTTCTAATGAGATAATTTCAGGCATCCTCATGGGTGGTTGGGAACACAAGAGGTTTTTTTTTTTTTATAGTTCTCTTTAAGGCTCATTTTCTAAGTGGCTAGCTCCTCTAAGCACTTGTAACCCTGGTCATAGATAGCTTAATAGTAATAAGTTCAGAATGCATAAGGCATTCTCTATTGAAAAAATATTCCTCAATATTTTAGAGATGAATGGTTGAAAAAATTTGTTTTCTACATATCAATATGTTATATATGTATGGTACTACACATATTTTAAAATGATTTCTTAATTTATGTCTCATTTGAATAGTCAAAAACTAAGAGATAAAATATCCAAATACAGTTTTAAAAACCCAGGCACAAATATCTGTGTAATCTTGGTAAAAGATGATCTGGGACTGAATATATTGATTCACTAAATCTTGTCAATCTGTTTTAGTAACTCTTTCACTAGTAAAGTTAAAGAGATTTCCAGTCACACATGTGCAATGGTGTGTAATAACAGCGTCGAATGAGTATTATGTTAAATGTCAGAAGACTTGAGCCCTAATCCTCTTTCTGACTATATTTTAACAACAATGACTAACATTTATACAGCACTGCCATAGCATCCCAGACATTGTACTAAATACTTCACAAATATATCATTTGATCCTCATAGCAACCCTGGCAAATACATACCATGCTAATTCCTATTTTACGGATAAGGAAAATGAGGCAAACAGGGTTAAGTGATGCCCAGGATTACCCAGCTGGATTTAAAACGAAGGTTTCCTACTCTCCAGGCTCAGCACTCTATCTACTGTGCTACTTAACTTTCTATATACAGACCTATAAAACCCACATACTCACATGTACATATACACTTATGCACATACAATATATAAAAATATGCATATAAATACATATACATGTATTTACATATTTCTTTTAAAAATTGTGCAAGTTTCTCAACATTCCTGAACTTTCATGAACTTTTTCATGCAATAGGATGATGGGAATGACTTTGGGGCCTTTCTTAAAAATAGTTTTCATTAATGTTTCAAACCACCTCCAGTTGTTCACTGAAGAAAGCCATATACACCCAGAGAGAGGGATGCGAAATGTGGACCACAACATAACATTCTCATACTCCTTGATTGATGTTTGCTTACATTGTGTTTCCTTTATCTGATATATCGTTCGTGTAGATAAGATTTTTCTTGCACACCAATGATAAGTTTGGAAATATGTACACATATATTCGATTTGCCAATATTTTAACATAATTAACATGTAGTGGATATCCTGCCATCTAGGGGAGGGGTGGGGAGTTGGGGGGAAAAATTTGTAACGGAAAGCTATGTAAGGGTTATTGTTGAAGAATTACCCACACATATGTTATTCAAATTAAATAAAAATTAAAAAAAAAATAGTTTTCATTTGTGAAGTGCCTTACATAATATTTTCTTCACAACAGATTGACAAAGCAGGTATGCAAATATTACTGTGAATTAGGAAACTCAGAAAGGTTAAGTGACTTTTCTATGATCATACAGCTTGATAAGTTTTGCAGGTTGGACCAAGTTTCTTTAGTTTTAAGCCCTATGCTTTTCTATTTAAAAAAATTATGACTTTACAAACATTTTAGTACAGTAAGATGATCAAGACCATACAAACATGAATTTATATATAATTTTTAAAAAGTGTATAAAATTTAACAAGATAGTAACAAAATTGCATATTATTTTACCTCCATTTCTTTTTGTTTTCCTCTGTATTTTCTTATGCTTTACAGATGCTTTTCTCTTCTGAACATTTCTATGACTACCTATTAATTCTAGTTTTATAAGAAAAAATGCATAGCCCAGCAAACCAGTACTCTTTCCTGTATCTCAAATTGTCTTGGGTTAAATGATTGATGGGATTCTTTTAGCTCTATGATTTTATATGGATGGCTATTCAGTCTTGTTTGAATATGGGAGAAAAGTAAATATTGCTTTAAGAGCCACTTGGAGTCTTTGAATGAAATAAAGACATTCAACTCCAGATATCATGGAATCTCATTGCTGTTGTGCATTTTGTAACTGAGACATGAAGTTACAGAAATTAGGCTAACTTCATTTCTGCTATAATAACAATAAAGTAGCACTTACTAGGTTTTTAGATTTTCAAAACACTTTACATTTATTTCAAATCCAGCTTCAAACACTTAGTATCTGTGTGATCCTGAGCAAGTCACTTAACTTCTATTTTCCTCAACTTCTTTAACTTTAAAATGGAGATAATAATAGCACCTATTCTTGTTAGAATTCTTGCGAGATTCTTGTGAGAATCATAGGATTCTTGTGAGAATCAAATGAGATAATATTTGTAATTATTTAGCAAAGTTCTTGGCATATAATAGAAACTACACAAATGTGTCTTCCCTCTGCTTTTCTTATCTCATTTGATACTTACAACAACTCTGTGAGGCAGGTGCTATTATTATCCTCATTTTATAGGTAAGGAAATTGAGGCTGAGAAAGGTAAAGTCAGTAAGCATACATTTATTAAGTGCTTGCATGCCAGGTGTTATGCTAATTGTAAGATTTGTCCAGAGTCACACAGATAGTAGTGTCTGAGGCAAGCTTTGAACATAGTTCTTTCTGGTTCTAGGTCAGTATTCTCTTCAATGTCAACTAGTGCCTAACATGCCTAATAAGACTTAATGTTATACAATAGGATTTTTTTGCTCATTTTTATTGTCACAGCTCCAAATACTCTTCCTTTGTGTAATGCTATTCAATGATCTGAAATGGATTTTGGACCAAATCAAAAGATGGCTTCTGAGAATGCATTGTTACTCACCTGTGTTCATTTTCCTGCTGTTCTTCCTGGATTTGCAGAAAACTGTTGTCCAATTGATTTTCTCCAAATGAAGTGGCCAGAAAGGGCAGGCAGCTTCTTTTAGTTTTCAGCAGTTTATGTGATACATGTTAAATGATCTTGGAGCTAACTTTACATAAACAAATTGCTTTGAAAGAATTTGTTTTATTTTATGAAACAAATGAAAATTGGTTGAATTTGGATCCCCCCATATATTAATTTATTTTATGCCTTCCTTTTAACTTTGATAACTACAGAAGTTTGATGTCAGACAAAATAGTTGGAATAAGCCAGAGAACCTTCCTAGGGAAGAAAAGGATTTTGACTAATATTTATTCTTTCTTCAAAATTAGTTTCCAAAAGTCACAACAAAGTGCATGTTTGGAAATTGGTCATTCAGTGAGAACTATCCAGATAACTGAGGCAAGAGCTGAATTCTTGATTTATTTGGTCCTCTTAGTTGTTACAGAAAGAAAACTTCAGCAATTGCATATTTCACTCATGTCACATGCTTTGTGTCCAAAGTTGCCTTCTCAGTTGTGACAAATGGCAAACGTCTCTGGAGAAGATAAGATTTCTCTTTCCTCTCTCTCTCTCTCTCTCTCTCTCTCTCTCTCTCTCTCTCTCTCTCTCTCTCTCTCTCTCTCTCTCTCTCCCCTTTCTCTGTCTTTGATCCTGTCCCTTTCCCTCCCTCTTCCTTCCTCCACTCTCTTCTTTTCTTTTCCTCTTCCTCTCTTTCTCTCTCTCTCCATCCCTTTCCCCCCAATAGTTATTGCATGGAAACAAGCAAGGCTTAGCAATGACATTTGTTTCCTTTATTATTATTTTTTTAAGTAAGCATTGCCTTGTCTATTTTCTTGGGGCAGGACAGGGAACCCTAAAGTCATATTTCTTCTTTGTTTTTTTTGCCTCCATGATTTTTAGTAAAGAGAAAACTAACTATTCTATATGGTATCTGAGACAAACTAGTATCCTACCTGATATCTCTTCTTCTAGAGTAAAGGTTGGAGAGATGAAGTTGGTATCACTAATTCTCCAAGTTTTCTAGAAAAGTGAGGAATGGATCATAAGTGCAACCTGATTGAGTCTACAAACATAGCTCTTTGAAGGATCAATTTGTTGTCTATAGAAGGAGAACAGTGCCATGGGAAAACTTGGTGCCAGAGATTTCCCTCTCTTCAAGAACCTGCCTTCTCTGGGGACCTAGTCTCTAAGTATTCTTTCAGAAAGGTCTCCATAGACTGCCCAAAGCACTATATTGTGATTTCTTTGCTTTGCTTCTCAGAAGTCCTGGGAAATAGAAGAAAGACTGATTTTGTCAGTGTACACTGCCCCTCTGGGGACTTTGAACTTTTTTTTCAGAGCATAGATTCAAGTGACCTCTAGGGTGATTTGCTTTGGCAAGCATCATGTCTTTTTGGATAAAGGTATGGATTAGAAATCAAAAGATTGATTGCTTTATTTCTTTTTTCTATCTGAGAAAATGTTACTTTATGCTTTAAAGTGGGACTTAACGAAGTCAAATTTTCAGCAGATTTCCAATCAGTAAAATAAAATAAATATTTATAACCCTTGCCTACCAATTTCTCAGATATTGTGTGATGACAAATTAACCAGTTATTGTTTCTTTTATGCCTAATATAAATTAAAACTAATATCTGCCAAGTCCCTTGCAACAAAAATTAAGTACAATTCTTTTTTTCTAACTGGACTAGAAGCAATTGGATGGCATAGTATATGGAGAGGTGAGCTTGGATTTAGGAAGACGTAAGTTGAAATTCTGCTTCAGACACAAGATGTATGATCCTGGCAATTTATTTAACTTCTCTGGGTCTCAGTTTCCTTATCTGTAAAATGAGGAAGTTAGACTTGATGGTTTCAAAAATCTATTTTAGCTCTAAATCTATGGTAAGAAATGTATGCTTTTGAGAAGAATTTCTCTCTCTACTTTGGGAGTGGCTTTTCCTATTCTACCTGTGTTGAAGGTGTGAATGGAGCTTAGTGTCACTAGTGTTATATCACAGCTTTATATATAGGCTTTATATTCTCTCTATTGGGTCTTGATGTTCAGGTGGCTTCCAATGCATTGGTAGTTGTCCTTTTTTCTTGAAGAGGACCAAGATGACATCACTATGTTAAAGTCAAGTTACAGTACATTTGACTGTGTTCGATCAAACCAATAAGAGCTTGGAATGCTCTGGCACAGGTTAGACACAAATAGTCCCTATGAACATTTGGGATGGCTTCTTTTTTGTGTTTCTTTTGAACTAATTCAATTCAGCTTTGCTCATAGAGCACAGCAACTTCTCTGATAAGGGCCCTTGCTGGGTGCCAGTTTTGTGCCAGTGCATAGAGCAATCAATTCTAAAGTTGTTTAAGGAGAACTTGAGAGTGTCCTTGTTTTGTTTTTTCTGATCACCTTGTAAGTTCTTGCCCTATGTGAGTTGTCCATAAAAAAAGTCTTTTTGGCAAGTATACATTTGGCATTTGAACAACGTGGCCAGCCCAATGGAGTTGTGCTCTCTGCAGTAAAGTTTGAATGTCTGGCAGTTTAGTTCAAGAAAAATCACAGTGTTTGCTATTTGATCCAGTTAGGTGATCTTCAGAATTTTCCTGAGATAGTACAAATGAAGCCATTCAGTTTCCTGGCAGGGTGCTAGTATACTGTTCATAGTATACAGGCATACAAGGTCAGCACAATGATTCTGTCGACTTCAGTTTGGTCATCAATCTACTACCTCTCTTCTCTTACACTTTCCTTGGAAGTCTCCCAAACACTGAAGTAGCTCTGGCAACGTGTATGTCAACCTCATTATCAATGTGTATGTCCCTGGATGATATATTGCCAAGGTAAGTGAATTTATCCACAGCATTCAAAATTTCAGTATTTGCTGCAATTGATGGTTTCACATATAGATGCAGGCTGATAGAATACTTATGTTTTCTTGATGTTAATTGTTAGGCAGAAATTAGCATAAGCAACAGAGAATCAATCCATACTTTGTTACATCTCGGATTCAGAGTCTGCAGTGAATGCACAATCATTTGCAAACAAAAAAATCCCGGCACCCTTACACTCCCTCCACTTTAGTTTTGACTTGTAGCATTTTCAAGTTGAAGAATTTACACCAGTGAGATAGCTGATTTTGATGCCATATTTGTTCATTGAAGGAATTTGATAACATGGCTGAAAATATGCTAAAAAGCATGAGAAAAAGTGCACAGCTTTGTACCTGAGAGTCAGTGTGGCTTCAGAAGGGACTAAGTAATAGTTAATATGCTGTTTATTGCCTAACAACTCTAGAAATACCAGGAGCAGAACAAAGGCCTATATACATAGATTTATATTATCTGTTTTGTAGATCTGACCAAAACCTTTGATACTGTTAGTTATGAGGGCTTATGGAAAATTATGTCAAAATTTGGTTACCTGGTGAAGTTCATTAGCAGAGTATTTTAATTTCATGATGGCATACTAGCTTGGGTTTTGGATAATGGGCAATGCTCTTGAGCTTTCCCAGTCACTAATCCATGAATACAACTTAGAAAACCATTAAAGAATTATTCTTAGATGAATAAGGACCATGTAGGACATCCTGGAGCTGTTTCATTAGTATCTTCAATCTATATGACTGCTGCTTCTCTTTTTTTGTGGGAGAAAATAGTAACCTATCCTGAGGTCCATGTCCACAGGCCTTTAAATTTTTTGCCCCTATGGTTTTAGGTAATTGGGCTCTATTAGTGTTGTTAACATTAATGAGAAATCTACATGAGTAGACTTTGAGATGAATTTTAAATAATGCTAGCAAAGTGAAAAGGGAGTGGCAAAGTGTGAATATGGTATAAAAAATAGCCAGCTTAAATATATAGTTGGGAGCTGGCTGAAGGATCCTGTGCAAAGAACTGTAAGTATCCAGTATAAATTAGATTTTAAAATACATGAAGTTGAATAAGATTCCTAGCCTTCCAAGGTCTCATAAACTTCTTTTCAGAACAATGTGCATCCTTGATTATGGACTTTTTCCTACAGTTGCTTTACCCAAGACTTCTCACATTGGAAGTACAATCACAGCTATTTTTATCCCTATATTCCTTTTGTGTTATCACCTCTCCATTATTCATAGCTTCTCTGGCTATTCACAAATTAATCCTTCAAATTGTCATTTCCCAACTGACTCCTAGTGCTTCAATATCTTCATTTTGATTTTAATTGAGGTGTAGAAAATCTTTTTTTCCTTATTTTAGCCAAAACAAGGATTTTTGACAGGAATTTTGCAAACAGTGAATCAGAGATGTGCTTATCTCAGTCTGGAAAAGAGCAATTTGTACTCTTTGGGCAGTGCCAGATGCTATTGACCAGATAAGTTCAGAGACTTGGTGCCTTAATTAATGGTACTATGAGGGTCTGATAGACCTCAGCAAAGCTGAGATGTCTGTTAAGCATTGTGAATCCCAACTAAAGATTTTATGATGCTCCTATTACATCCTACTCCCTTCAATGAAGGCTGACTATACCTTCTACAGCCACATCAATAAATACTGTCACTGTATAACTCTTAAAACTGCCCACCCTTGAGATCCTAAAAGAAACCATTTCTTGGTCTCTTCTCTTCTGGAATGAGGAAATTATCTATCATATCAAAAGAAAACATTTTCTAATTTGAATTTGTGGCAGTAGTCTTTGTAAAATTGTCAGACATGTTCAGGGTCTGTCTGAAGAAGCCCTCATGGAACTGAATCTGTCCAGTGGCATTCTTATTTCGTTGGATAAGAATCTGAAACCCATTGAATGTATGTAAAGAATGTGTGCAAAGTCATGGAAGTCCAAGACAAGGTCAAGAAGGAAAATAACTACCCCAACAAGCAAGCAGTAGCCAGTTCCTTCCTCTTTCTCACACCCTACTACATCTCTTTGCTTACCTTTTCTATATACTGATCATATTCTTAGGGATCATAACACATAACTGCAAGTGGGGGACTGTTGGGTTGTTTTCTCATTTTTAAACTATTCCAGTTCAATCTAGATATTTCCCTTGTAATCTCTTTCCTCAACTACATTACTTGAAATGATTCCTGTTTGTTTTGGCTCAGTAAGAGCCTAGTTGGAGATTAGGGATGAGGACACATTAAGTCTTGTCATGACTGTCATGTTAATGTTAATGTGGTGAGTCAAAAGAAGAAATTGCTCAGTTATCCTTATGAGTCAGTTTTTCTAGTGGGGAATCTCTCCCAGGGATTGTAATTATTCCAATAACAAACTGTTATTGGAAAATAACAATAACAAAAAAGAACTGAATTTAACCTGGTTGGTAATTAAAAAATATCACATCTTGTTTGGATCTTCTTTCCTTTCTGACCCAAAATAAAGGAATTGGGAGGTTGGGATTATGCTCTAATATTTACTGAGTTATATTTATTTTTTACAAAAGTTAATTTTTCTATATTTTTTGTTGTTAGTAAAATTTGAAATTAAATTATCCCACATGGTAGTCATCAGAAATATCAAGGCACACCAGAGAGGAGGAAGTTTCTTGATTTCTAAGAAGCTGAGAAGTATGTCCTACTGTGTATTTTAGAACTTGTGCTCTCTTTTGTGGAAGTGAAATATCACTTATCAGATATATGATAATATCAGATTATGTCAAAATTTGTCTTACTGTGTCCCATTTTCTTTTTATATCATATCTTAATTACTTGGACCTACTATGGGCCTTGTTATCAATTTTAGTATGACTTTATTTTTTTCACGATAATAAATGAGTAATGAGCAATAAAAAAGGAGAATGGGAATAACAGAAGGTCAAACTGCTGGAGAAGTTGGCATGGGCTCAATGATGGGAGTAGAAGGTTTGCCTTGTAATGGGAAGGACTGAATCTTCCTGTAAAGAAGGGATGAAAGAGAAGGTAGTGGGAGAAGATGTTTGGGTGATAGGAAATGAGAAAAAGAGAAGAAAGAGGAAACTTGTTTATTTTTTTACTGATGATGATTTTTACTTACAAGATGAGGTTTTTCATTGAGGGGGTAGTCTGTAATATCTGTTGTGGTGAATGGAAGAATGAATTGATTAGGGGAGAATAAAAGGATTGCCTTACTGCAGTGAGAGCTCAGTAGTGCCTTTGTTTTATAGTGGTCCCTGGCAGCATGGTTTTGTGATTTCTTCTTTTTCCATTTAGCAACATGTGAATAGATGAGAGATGGAAAATGGTAGGTATGATAAGAAGTTCAGGTTTGATAAGGCATAAATAGCATTAGGATAAGAAAGTAAAAAGTTTGAGTGTAGACGATTATGTAGTGTTGAACTGATTCACCAAAGTGTAAAGTTAAGGGAGGAGAGGAAGTGCAACCAATGTAGTGATGATAGGCTGAGAAAGAACTGAAGGATGGAGAAATTGGAGGTCATGGTCAGGATAAAAAAGACGAATAGGAGTTATAGATAGAATAGATAGAATGATAAAAAAGTTACAGAGAAAAAATGAATTTTAAGAGTTAATCAATATTATTGACTCCAAGTATTTGGGGAGCATTCATAGAAAATGACAGCTTCAAGGATATGGCCATTCCTGTGTATAACTGAGACAATGGTGAGAAGGAGTAAATGTTGGCAGTTGAGTAGATTGAGGAACTGAGAAATTTAGGTGTAACCTAAATCCCAAAGCCTATTGGTATGGAACTTTCTTCTCATTAGTGGAAGAGATCAATGTCTTAAGCTTGCTTGAGAGTTGAGGGGAGATGACATGAGTCTGAGAGAAGAGGAGTGTGGTTTCTTAAAGCTGTTGAATCTCTTCATGTTCTTAAGTCCCTTTAGACTCAATAATTTGGATACTTCTGACTCCCAGCTTTGAGAGAGAAGATAGATGATGTCAGTCCTACTTTAGGTTTCTTAAAAGAGATTAAGATTCTGGGAAGAAGTTGAAATGAGAGAATTTAGAAATCTCCATTATGCCTCTGTCCTCAGTTTTCTATACTAGAGGCTTTGAAGAATTTATCCTTAGGTGAAATTAGGATTCCCTTTTGTTAGAGCAGAGATATCTTGCTATCAATGGGAGAGCTCTTTTATTACGTATTGTCTGAAATGTATTCTCATATATATATATTTCTCTGATTTCTATTTTGATATTGACTTGGATAAGTTAACTTCATTGCTATTTGCTATATATGTGTTCACTGTGGAAGTAGTATTTGACAGAAAAGGAAATAAGATTTGGATGTAATATTTAAAGTCTTTTAATGATCAATGATGAGAAGATTATCTTGAATCTGAAAACTACTAGTATTTAGTAATATTTAATAGGGAAGATAGAGATAACTCTAGTTTGTTACTCTTCTCTGAGAAAAGAATGGCTAAGCTTATGGCCTTAACCTCCTGCTACCAATTCTGGATGAAATTTAAAAATCTCCCTTGTAAAAGGGTAAATGAAGAAGAAATTAGATATGCCTATTTTGTTTCTTTCAAGCCACATAATACTCCTATGATACATGTGGGGAATTGGCTTGTACTCAGATGTGGCTGAGCAGGAAATACTCTAATCTCAAA
Source organism: Myrmecobius fasciatus (assembly GCA_023553655.1). Taxonomy (NCBI): domain Eukaryota; kingdom Metazoa; phylum Chordata; class Mammalia; order Dasyuromorphia; family Myrmecobiidae; genus Myrmecobius; species Myrmecobius fasciatus. The sequence continues at coordinate 18,343 of JAJPUD010005212.1, read as the reverse complement.
ATAAAAGAGAAGTGATGATGATGGTGGTGTTGTAGAGATTTTGACCAAAAAGGAGATTACTCCCATTGATAGCCCAGTGGGTTGAAAATAGTGTGGTCTGGTAGGATTCAACTTCACCTTTTTTCTTTTCTTTTCTTTTTTTTTTGCTAAATATTGTATGTTTCTTTGGTATTTATTGTTAGATTTTATAATTATTGACAGTATTTGATTTCTTTTTTTATTAAAAGCTTTTTATTTACAAAACATGAGTGATTTTTCTACATTGACCTTTGCAAAATTTTTTTTTTGTTTCAAGCTTTTCCCCTTCTCCCCTCACCCCCACCCCTAGATGACAGGTAATCTAATACATGCTAAATATGTTATATTTTATGACAAATCCAATATATGTATACATATCTATACAGTTATTTTACTGCACAAGAAACATTAGATCTAGAAAGAGAAAGAAAAAAACCCAACAACTTAAGAAGGAAAACAAAATGCAGGGAAATATTCACAGAAAGCGTTAAAATGCTGTGTTGTGGTTCACACTCAGTTCCCTCAGGCCTCTCTCTGGATGTATATGACTATCTTCATTGCTGAACAATAGGAACTGGTTTGAATCACATCATTGTTGAAGAGAACCATGTCCATCAGAATGGATCATCGTATAGTCTTGTTGCTGTGTATAATGTTCTCCTGGTTCTGCTGATTTCACTCAGCATCAGTTCATGCAAGTCTCTCCAGGCCTCTCTGAAATCCTCCTATTGGTCGTTTCTTACAGAGCAATAATATTCCATAACATTCATGTACCATAATTTATTTAGCCATTTTCCAATTGATGGGCATCCTTTCAGTTTCCAGTTTCTAGCCACTACAAAAAGGGCTGCCACAAACATTCTTGCACATGTGGGTCCCTTTCCCTCCTTTAAGATCTCTTTGGGATATAGGCCCAGTAGAAACACTGCTGGTTCACCTTTTTTCATTTTGGGACTAGGAGTTAAAAGAGGGAGTGCCTTGCAAATTTGCACCACTATAGTTGTTTGTCCTTCATTCCCAAAGAGGATCATGACATCAGGAAGGTGATATGATTTGAAAGTGAATTGGATTTAGGTGAATCAAGGCTGGGAAAAGTCACTAGCCTCATTTTCTCCTCCAGAGCAACCTGGGTTTAGTGGCTAGATATATATATATATCTAATCATTTATATATATATATATATATCTGATCTAACCATTTTGAAGAGCAATCTGGAATTATGCCCAAAGAGTTGTAAAACTCTATATACCCTCTGATCCAGTAATATGACTATTAGGTCTGTTTCCCAAGGAGATCAAGAAAAAAGGAAAAAAAACCCTATTTGTTCTACAATATTTATATCACAGCTTTTTTGGTGATGGCAAGGAACTGGAAATTGCAGTAATGCCCATCAAATGGGGAATGGCTGGAAAATTTGATATATGTATAAATTTATGATGGAACGTTACTGTGCTATAAGAAATGATGAGCTAGTTGATTTTAGAAAAACATGGCTAGATTTACAGGAAATAATGAAGAGTGAAATGAATAGAATCAAGAGAACATTGAATGCAATAATAGTAATAATATTTTAAGAACAACTTTGAAAGACTAAGTAATTTTGACTTATAAATTCTCACATGAATTACAAAAAGCCTATCAAGGAAGACACCACCTGCATCCAGAGAAGTATGTATAGAGTGGTTTTCCAACTACATACACATTTATGTCTAATTATAGTCAATAATTAATGTTTAATCATAGTTAATATTAATAAGTAATTATAGAGAGGGAAAAAGTAATATAACAAAAAGGAAAGATAATTTTATTATATATTTAAAAGAAATAGCAAGAAGTACATAGTAAAATTGAAGTTTCATATGGAATCATCTTTTTTTCTATTCTATTATGTTATGGAAATACTTATTTTATTTCTCAAGTTCAGAATAAAATAAATTAAAAAAATATCCAGGGATGAAAATGAAAGTAAAATAGTTCTTTGTACACTGAAAGGGCTTATATTCTACTCTTATTCTACATACATTTTAAGTATATGCACCTGATTATTGTATTTATTTATTTTATTTTATTTATTACTTATTATTGTAATATATTATTACAGTTTTTTAGCAAAGAGTAGGACTTGGGATAAAAATCAGGATTGAAATAAAGAGATTCTAAGAGTCAAAGATGAAGAGACAATCCATTCCAGAAATAGAGGTCATTGTTGTTCAGTCATATCTGATTCTTCATGACTCCATGTCATCATATGACAGTGTCCATGGCGTTTTCTAGGCAAATGCACTGAACTGGTTTGCCATTTTCTTCTCCAGTAGATTAATGCAAACAGAGTGTAGTGACATAACCAAGGCCCCACAGCTAATATGTGCCTAAGATCAGATTTGAAATCAGGTCTTTTTGACTCCTTGCCTAGTTCTCTATTCACTGAGCCATCTAGGTATGTAGAATTGAAGGAGATGGAATGCCCTCTGTTAGAATGGCTGAACTCTGAAGTGTGTGAAAGTGAATAGTGCAATGTTTATCTAGAAAAGTAGGTTGAGGAAAGGTAGTGAAGGATTTAAGAGCCAAGCTGCAGAGAATGTATTTTATACTAGCAGAACTAGGGAGCTCTTAAAGGGCAGTTACTTAGAATTCTAGGTACGAGGTAGGTAGCCCAATGAATAGAGTGCTGAGACTGGAGTTAGGAAGATGAAGCTTCCTGAGTTCAAATCCAGCCTCAGACGCTTATTAGCTGTGTGATCCTGGACGAGTCAGTGAACCCTGCTTGCCTCAGTTTCTTCATTTGTAAAATAAGCTGGCTAAGGAAATAGCAAATTACTACAGTATCTTTGTCAAGAAAACCCCAAATGGAGTCGAGAAGAGTTGGACACAACATAAATGATTGAAAAAACAACAAAGAATTCCCAGCTTCTGCAAGGAATCTTCGGCTTTAATGGTAGTGTCTTCCTTTTGGGATAAAGTGAAAGGAGAAAGAGGGATTAAATAAAAAAAAAGTGAAAATGACCTTTGTGTTCAAAAATATTCATAGCTATTCCCTTCTCAAGGGAAAAAATGAGAAATTGAGGGGAATGCCCATCAAATGGGGAATAGCTCAATAAAATGGTATGTGTTTGTGATGGAATATTATTGTTATCCTGGGAAATGATCGCTGCCCTAATAGAGTCTCCTCTTAGTTTCATAGGGGCAACAGTACTAATAATTGCCCACGGACTTACCTCTTCTATACTATTCTGCCTAGCCAATACAAACTACGAACAAATCCACAGCTGAACCGGTGTTTGATCCCGTTCCATGGATTTAATGTCTATGTACGAGTAAGATGCTCTCAGGAAAAAGAAAACCCTGGAAATCCTTCATGAACAAGGTGAAATATATTGTATAGAAAGCAATAGCAATGTTCTGGGATGAACAGCTGTGAATGACTTTGTTATGCTTAATAGTACAATTATCCACAACTACTCTGAAGGATTTATGATTAAAAAATCCCATCCATATCCAGAGAAGGAATTGATTGTGTCTGAATACAAATTGAAGCCTTCTGTTTCTCTCTCCCTCCCTTTCTTTTTAATTTAATTTTTCTTGAGCGTTTTTATTTTCATTAGGGTGGGAGATCTATCTTTTCTTTCACAACATGACTTTTATGGAAATATTTTTCATAAGTTAACATGTAGTTTCTTAATTGTGGGTGGGGATAATTGAGAGAATATAGAACTAAAAAATCTTAAAAACAAATGTAAAACACCTGTCAAATTGGCCAAAATGACAGGAAAAGATAACGATGAATGTGGAGGGGATGTGGGAAAACTGGGACACTGATACATTGTCGGTGGAATTATAAATGGATCCAACCATTCTGGAGAGCAATTTGGAACTATGCTCAAAAAGTTATCAAACTGTGCATACCCTTTGACCCAGCAGTGTTTCTATTGGATTTATATCCCAAAGAGATCTTAAAGGAAGGAAAGGGACCCATATGTGCAAACCCTTTTTGTAGTGGCTAGAAACTGGAAACTGAATGGATGCCCATCAATTGGAGAATGGCTAAATAAATTATGGTATATGAATGTTATGGAATATTATTGTTCTATAAGAAATGATCAGCAGTTTGATTTCAGAGAGGCCTGGAGAGACTTGCATAGATTGATGTTGAGCGAAATGAGCAGAACAAGGAGATCATTACACGCGACAACAACAATACTCTATAATGATCAATTCTGAGGGACATGGCTCTCTTGAACAATGAAATGTTTCAAACCACTTCCAATTATTCAGTGAAGAAAGCCATATACACCCAGAAAGAGTGTGATATGAAATGTGGACCACAACATAACATTTTCATGCTCTCTATTGATGTTTGCTTGCATTGTGTTTCCTTTCTCAGATTTTTTTTTCTTGTAGACACGATTTTTCTTGTACAAGATAAGTGTGGAAATATGTATACATATATTCGATTTGTCAAGTATTTTAACATAATTAACATGTAGTGGATTTCCTGCCATCTAGGGGAGGGATGGGGACTAGGGGGGGAAAATTTGTAAGGGAAAGCTTTGTAAGGGTCAATGTTGAAAAAATACCCATACATATGTTTTGCAAATAAAAAGCTTTAATTAAAAAATGTAAAAAATTTGTTTTGAATGCAACTGGTGAAAAATATTAAATAAATAAAAGAAAATTACCAAAGTAAAATAGATAAAATAAACTGGTTAAAATTGTAATGAAAAATGAACAGGCAAAAGTATAGGAAAGCATATAAAAATGATCTTGTTCTCCAATATTTTAAAACACATTGCAAAATATTTATCATCAAAGCTATTTGATGTGAAGGTAAAATAAAGAAATGAAATAATAGAGTACTAGACCAATAATTATATCTATGTTTGTGTGTACACACACACACACACACATGCATACATACATCTCAGTGTGTATACACAACAGTACTATTTGATTAAAACAATAGAAAGTTTAAAAAAGGGAACTATTCATTTCTTAACAAAATTAGACAGGTTATTTTGCACTTTATTTTTTTCTTTTAGAAAAGAGAGCAATAATTTGATAGAAAACTTATTTAACCTATCTCATGTCTAAATGACTGAGTTGATCAATAGACAATAATTAAAAAAAGGAAAATAAATAATAATCAAAAGGCATTTTTTGACTAGCTATTATGCATCAGGCACTGTGCTAGACTACTGTAATGCAAAAACAAAGTGAGGAAATCCTCATCCTCATCTTCTGAGTTACCTTTGTTGGATCATCATCCAGATCACATCTTTTCTTTAAATGTAAGTGTCCTATAGGACTTAATTCGGGACTGTCTTCTTTCCCCTTTTTACTACTTCTCTCAGTGACCTCAACAGCTCCCATAGATCCAATGGCCATTTTCTTAGTGATAAATCTCAAATCTACCTATCCTGATTTTTTGAACAAAGCATGTCTAAAACTTTTACTCTCGACCTCCTGCCTTTTCTTTTACTGTAGAGGGCAATAGGAACAACATCTCTGAAACAGTACACTAGGGCATCTTTCATGTATCATTTGAAAAAGCATTTATCTACTTGAGACCTCAAAATAGTATTTAAAAATTAAAATTACACAAAATTTTTAGATCTAACACCAGCACATATAGCTTGCTATGTGGCCTCAGTTAAATCATAATCTAAGGTGATATATTTAATAAAAAATGATACTTGCTCACTACAATATTAATTAAATAGTTAACCATGCAATTAAATTAATTATACAATAAAATTATCAAAATATTGATTAAATAATTACAATGCTCAACAGCAAACAAAATAATGCCAATTCTTTCTTATTAAAGGTCTAGACTAAATTCTAGATCACTTCTTATAAATGAGCTATTGAACTGGTAACTTGAATGATGCTTTTAGCAAAATATTTGGCAGACTATCATACTATTTTTTGACAAGATGGATAAATTTGATTTGATGATTGCAGTTAGGTTGATTGATAACTGGCTATACAGTCAGACCCAAATGAAGTAAATAAGTAATGTTTGATTTGGAAGAAGATCTCTAATGACATATCCTGACAAGGGCTTATTTGATTTTTGATTGAAGACCTCTACTGAGGTCTTCCTTAGTGTATTCTAATTTGGAAACTTTGAATTGTTAAGAATATTTTCCCCATTACTTAGTCTAAATTGCCTTTTTTCACTATTTATTGCTCCAAATTCTGCTCTCTGTAGAATGCTATGGAGCAAGTATAATCCTTCATTATTACATTATCATGCTTCAAGAACTCAAAGAAAGTTAGGATTTCTCCCTCAAGAATCATTCCTCCTTTGTCCTCATATTCCCCCAGACTTTAACATTTTCAATCTCTTAACTTATTTTTACAAAGTAATTTCCCATCCTGAGGATGTTCTCTAATATCATTTCTCTAGTATCATTTTTAAAATGTGGAAGTCAGATTTGAGCTTTATTCTCAGATGGGGTGTGACTAGAGCAGGATATACTGAGTTATAGTCATCACAATTTCGGAGCCTGGATGCTTTTATTAATGTAAATTAAGATTGCAACAAATTATTGGTCTGTCCTATCACATTCCTACTTCCTACTATGCTGTAGTCTGATAAAACCCCACCATTCCCTATCATCAGATATTAAAATTGGGTGGTTGGCAATAATCTGAATTTGCCTTTGAGTCCTAGTGAGGAATCACTTCCTTTGGTCTGCTATTCCCATATTGTATTGGCATAAAAATTGTTCCTATGGAACTAACTCTTCTCTTTAATTAACATAATTTCACATAATATTAAATTTTCATGGAATGAAAGAGTACAATGTAGTCAGTGGAGCATATCTTTATTAAGAGTAAAGAAATCCAAGTCTTTGGAAGAGCATGAGGTTACCGAATAATCAGAAGAGAATCACAGTCAGGGATTCAGAAAGTCAAATATGAATTTAAGGCATAGGGCTGTTTCAAAAATCAGAGTAAGTAAAGTATTTTTTTTTCCCTTTTCTTTCCTTTTTTTTGTGGCAAAAAAATTGTGACTTGCTTAGGACCAAATAGTAACTATCTGAGGTCATATTTTAACTCAAGTCCTTCTGACTCCAGGGCCAATGTGCCACCTAGCTGCCCTAAAGTAGGTAAAGCCTTAAGATCAAAGGATAACAAATATAGATTTGGAAGATAATTTGAAGGCAGCATGGTGTGCTGAATAAGCTCTGTTCTTTAAGTCAGATGGCCCCAGGTCAAACCTTGTCTGTGTCATGTACTTAACTACCTGTGCATCTTTGGTGAAATCACTTTGTCTCTGTGTATCTCAGTTTTATCAAGTTTTTTGGAGATGACTTCTGAGCTCCTTTGCATATCTAAATCTATGACTACATGATTTCTTCCAAGTCCTTCAATTTACAGATGAAATAGGTGGTTGTGAGTTGCCTAAAGTTGCATGGAAAATGTTAGAGCCAGGCTTCACACCCAAGTCTTTTGTGTTTACATCCAGCATTCTTTCCATTGAACCCCTGTGGGAAGGTTATTTAGCTTCTCTTCATCTTGCTTTCTTTATCTCAGACATGTCTGTCAAGTCAAGGGACCAGCTGGGAGAGTACAAGTATGTGAACTTGATTGTGAACCAAAGTCTGGTTTATCTTTTCCCTAATGAGACAGTGAATACTTTCAGGGAATGCATGATGCCCTTGGGGTATGGGTCAAGATGTAGGGAAATAGTTTCATCCAATTAGGGAGTGATTAGGGGCAAGAGAAGAAGGCAGTTTATGAATTTCAATATCTCATTTATTTGGAAGAATTTTCATGCTCATCTGTACTTTTCTTAAGGCTGTCTTCATCTCTTTGTTCCTAAGGCTGTAGATCAGGGGATTCACAAGTGGGGTAAACACTGAATAAAACAAGGTGATAATCTTTTGTGTTGTGGTTATATGTCCTGATGTGGGAGTGATATACATGACCAAGACAGTTCCAAAGAATAGAGAGACCACAGTCAGATGGGACCCACAAGTGGAAAAAGCCTTCTTTCTTCCAGCTGCTGAAGGGAGTCGTAATACAGCTCTGAACACCAGAGTATAGGATCCAAGGATGAAAGGGAAAGTGAGGAATATGGCAAGAGAGGGTATGATAGAAAAACAAAGCTCAATTACTGGAGCATGGATGCATATCAAAGAAATCAGGGGTCCTGGATCACAGATAAAGTGATCAATGACATTTGGGCCACAGAAGGGCAATTGAGACATAAAGTAGATAGGGATGGGGAAGCAGAGAAAGCCAGTCACCCAACAAAAAAGCACTAGTTTGATACAGAAATGTCCAGTCATAATGATGGGGTAATGCAGAGGCTGACAAATGGCTAGGTACCTATCAAAAGCCATGAGAGATAAGAAGAATGGCTCAGTGACACCTGTAGAAAAGAAAAAATAGAACTGGAGGAAGCAAGCAGTGAAGGAGATTGTCTTGGTCTCAGAAAGAAAATTGGCCAACATGTTAGGAACTGTGGTATTTACATAACAGATCTCCAAGAAGGAAAAGTGGGCTAGTAAAATATACATGGGAGTGTGGAGGTGCTGATCCAATTTTACTGCACAAATGATGGACCCATTCCCTATCAGGGTCAGGGCATAGGTCACAGTAAACACTCCAAAGAGCAGGAGCTGCATCTCTCTGGGACACGGGAAACTCAGAAGGATGAATTCAGTCACTCTGTTTTCTTCAGATATATTCAAGCCCACTAGACCTGTGGAGAGGACAAAAATGATCATGACAGGCTACCTTATTTCCTATTTCTCATGTCTCCCCTCTCCCTACAATTTAATGAATCTAGAAAATACTCATTATTCTAAAATTCTCTGATTCTGTGGTTTTATGTATGCCAATTTAGAACTTTTGTCTATAAAACCTCTCCTGATTCTAACCCAAATCAGATATATTAACCACTGTGCTGAATACTTGGTATATAAAGAAAGGTAAAAATTGTTTCTGACATTAAGGATCTCACATTCTATTGGGGAAGACATTCCACTCAATATAAATCACTCACTATTGGTTGATAATTACTTTATTATTCCATTTTTGTGCCTTTGTGCATATCATACCCTTTATAATAGGAATAACACTAATCTCCACCTCCTATTTTAATATCTAATTCACATTTCATTTTTTTTTCATGAAGTCTTTCTTCTATGATATCATAAGTAAATCATTCAACTTTTCTAAACCTTACCTGTTAAATAGAGATAAGATGCCTGGAGTTTCTGATTCATTGGTTTGTTGTGAGGATCAAGTTAGATTATAGGTATACATTTATTTGTAATATAATATTTTAAATGATTTAAATCATTTTTAATCAGATAGGAAAGAAATCATTTAATCTTTCTTAGCTTTGGTTGTCTCCTCTGTTAAATCTGATAATTTATCTTCTATGTGTATTGATTCCTTAATAGAATGTAAACTCCATGCAGAGATTCTCTTACTTTGCTATTTGTATCCCCAGCACTTAGCAGTGTTTTGCTTGGAGTAATCACTTAATAAATGCTTCATTCACTTAATCAGTGTGCTTTATGAAATTCATAAATGACTCAAATGAGCAAACATTCACATCAGTAAATCTTAACAGTCTATATGAATGTCAACTTTATATACAAATTGATTCTTAATGATAATAAAGTTTAAAAAATGTAATTATTAAAGATGTAAAAATCTGTAATGTGTCATTCTTGAGGCTTTAAAAAGGAATACAAGACAGTTTAAGACATAATCTTCACTCACATCCCTGGAGCTTACAGTATTATATATGACATAAACATCTGAAAAAAAGATAACCAACAATACCAATACAAACCATTCCAAACTTATCAACAACTAAGAAATTGTACTTTTTCTTACTCATCTATGTAGCACAGGTACATGGAACCCTGGATTTAGAATCAGGAAAGTTTAATAGTAAATCAAGTTTAAATTCTGACTCAGACAGTTAATAGCTGTCACTTAACCTTTCTCAGCCTCAGTTTCCTCATTTGTAAGATAGGAATGATAGCACTCACTTTGCAGAATTGTTATTAGTATTTTTGTAAAGTACTTTGCAAACTTTAGTGAACTATGTCTTTGCAATGATGGTGATGAAGATGGCTTAGAACTAAACTCTCATCTCAGACTATTAAAGCCTGTGCTATTCATAATTATGTTTAATGTACATAATATGATACTTAGGACACTAAAATAACTATTTACTAATGTCTTTATTAGGAGACATACTTGGAATTTCAACTAGTGATGCTAAGAATCTCTGCTAATGTTTCAAATGTAAAAATATCATTTATTTATGTGTCTTAAATTTTATAATGTATTTTCCTCAGAACCCACTACGAAGTAGTCATGGCAGATATTATTCATCCTATTTTACCTGTGAAAAAGTGAGGCTCAGAGAGGTAAAATAACTTGGCCATGGACATATAATTAAGTATAAGATTTGTGATTTCAATTCACATCTTTTTTTTTCTTTTTTTGCTGAGCCAATTGGGATTAAGTGACTTGCTCAAGATCACATAGCTAGGAAGTGTTAAGTGTCTGAGACCAGATTTGAACTCAGGTCCTCCTGACTTCAGGGCTGGTGCTCTATCCACTATGCCACTTATCTACTCCTTAATCATATCTTCTGACTCCAAGTCCAATGTTTTTTCTCCACAGCACATGATTGTTTCAGATTACATAAAATTGTCACCTCTAAATAGTGGTCCCAGTGTACCCAGTGATCTCCAGAAAATTTCAGACCCCAGGATAATTTTGATCAGGGGAGATTTTTTAGGGGCTTTCAAATTTTTATGACTGATTAGATTTTCCTTTTAGTCTCTAACCCAGATAGTTCGAACAAGTAGAAAGAATTTTTAACTCAGAAGGATGAGTAAATGGATCCCAGGACACTAGAGGGGTTAGTATAAGAGGTAGAATAATAAACCAAAACAAAACAAATAAGAAAAAGGCATTAAGGAGAATACCAATGAAAAGTGTTCCTATCAGAGACTGCAAAACAGTTTGCCATGTCACTTACCAAGAGGTGGTGTTTGAGCATCTGGATGGCTTCTTCTGATAGAATGATTTGCCCACTGTTCCACCATGGAGTTATTTGATCCAAATAAGTGGTAGGGCTTCATTTCTTTAAAACCTCAGGTCCTATTACTTTTTCTTCTAAGTAATTTCCAAATCTGTGTATATGATAAAGTACCAATCAATTATCCTATCTTGGGGACCCTTAAAGATATCTAGGTGAAACAAGACTCATTGAATCTAAACATTCTGCATTCACCCATTTCTCCCCCTTTAACTCCTATGATTCTATTTTTTGCCTTCATATCAAAGAAGTCTTTTTAGATTTACCAAAGTTTAAGTCATTTCTTATCAGTTTATTCACAGCTACACAGAGATAGAGGCAAGAAACAAACCTTAGAATTCCATTTATGATCTTTTGTGTTTTATGACCCTCTCTTCTCACATCCAGGTAGGGAAGGCACCTGTGTAGATGTCCTGGAGTGTGCATTGAGAGGAAGATAGAACCTGAGAGCATATGATGTCCTAGGTAACCAGCAGTTAGGAAGAGGAATGGTAAGAGATTCAGTGGTTGTCTCAAGGGTCACTGAAATTGTGTGTCATAGGACTAGGATTTATTATGGAAATCAGGTAAGGGCAGAATAGCCTTGGGAAGGCTTGAAATTTTCTCAGAAAGTTTACAAGTTTGACTATTAATATTAATTATATTAAACTTTTTCCCTCTCTTGGGAGCCGATTAGTCTTGAGGAACAAAATACCCAGATTTTCTTGCAATTCTCAAATCAGAGTATGTTTCAATTTGGTTGAAAATTCATCTCAGTGCTCTTAGAACATGTAGGTGGTCAAGCTGTCAGCTAAGGAGAAGCCCCAATCTTTTCTTTCCCTTCTTTTTTTTCACTTGCATGTCATTTTTTTTATCTGAATCTAGGGCTTTAGGTTTGGAACCTCCACTACATCTCCATGATAATGTTCTGGGAAGTGGGATAAATTGTTGCAATTGAACAACAATGCAAATATTATCTTATTTATACTCACAACAATCACGGAGATGTGGAAACTGTTTTACTATCCACATATTAAAAATGAAAAAATTGAGCCAGACAAATTAAGTGATTTGTCCACTTAAAAGATAACTATGCTATTAAGTGTGCAAGGCTGTATTTAAACTAATTTCTTCTTCAATCTAGATCAAGGGCTCAATTTACTGTGCCACCTTGGTGCCTCTAAGGGCTATGCAGTCTAGTTGCTAACAGGCAGATGACAAAATAGATAGCAGGTTGGACTTGAAATTAGGAATCCTAACTGAGCTCACATTTTGCCTCAGACACTATGTCCTTGTTGTTTTGCTAAGGCAAGGCATTTAATTTCTCTGACCCTCAGTTTCCTCCCTTTGGAAATGGGTAATAATCACTCTTTATGAAATCACATATATTTATGAAATATATGTGATATGAAAAATGCTTTTGAAACTTTAACATGCCTTATTGTTGGTGTCATCATGATTATCATCATCATCATCATCATTATCATCATCAGTATTCATATTATTCTCTTTGTAGTAGTTTTCCTGTGAGACTTTGGCAGTGTGGACCAACCTTTAACAGTGATACATTCTGGATTAATATAATTGCTCTTACATTATTTCTCCAGGTTTCATGTTAGGTATGCCCCCTGAATATTCTAGTTTCATCATTAATTTTGCATCTGTTTATAGATTCATAGATTTAGAGTTAAAATAGGCCTTAGAAATCATGTTCAATCCCTTCATTTTTCATATGAGGAAGCTATTGCCCAGAAATGTTTAATAACTTGTCCATGATAATGTAGTAGTAAATAGTAGAAATATGATATTAACTGATAAATTTAATTTAAAACCCAGCCATATTTCCACTAAACAAACTTCTGGCTTTATAAATGTATGTAAATTTGCTTTAGTGCTAATTATGTTTTGAGTCTGGGCTGAGAAGTTCCACAGAGTCATGTATTATATAAAGTTGAATATGAGCTCCTGGAAGGCAGTGACTTTTTAATTTTTATCTTTGTATTCCTACCTCACCCTCTTTTACCTGGCCTATATTAAGTGGTCAAGTGCTTATTGAATTGATTTGTTTCCTTTTATTTATTCTAGGCTTAAAGCTTACCAATCAACTTAAACTTTTGATAAGCATAACTTATAGTAATAAAAAGGGGACAATTATCACTGTATTCTGATTTCTTCTGAGCACTTAGAGTATTGGTAACACCAATTATAAAGACATTTGGAAAAGAGCAACCAGGATGGTGAAGGAACTCAAGTTCATTCAATATGAGAATCAGTTAAAAAAAAACTAGGGAAATTATTTCTGGAGGAGAAAATGTGATTGGGGACAAAAGAAGGAAGACCTAGTAATTGTTTTTAAGAAAATGAAGAAATAATATTTAGAAAACATAAGTGGTTTATTATAGCATAATTGAAGTCTGCTTCCTAGATATAGGTTTACTTGGCTAGCACAACTTTTAGGGTTCTTTCATAATGCCCATACTTTACCTTCTTTTCCAGGCTGGCATCTAATCTAATCCAAGAATCACTTAATAAGCACAAGTAGGTACAAGTTATTATTATAGCAATCAGATATGGAAAAGGAAAGATAAAGAACACATCTCCTGGAATAATACAATAGAGATGCATAAGGAAGAATTAAGATGGCAGAGCTGCTTGCAGAAGTACAATCTCATCCCTACAAAGATCTAGGAAATATGGCAGGCTGAACTTAGGGAAATCCAAGAAAAAAAAATCAAAGTGGCTCATTTTCTCCATTCCAAGTTGGCCTAGAAAGATAGAGAGATGATTGTGGAGATGCAGTTTAACCAAGAGTGTGTCAGAGGCAGATTATTCCAGTGCCCAAGAAGTGAGAGAGGAATGAAATTGGAAAGTTCCTGGGCAAGAAGAGATCCCAAGGGACCAATGAATTTGTGAGGGTACAGAACAAATTCTGCTGGTAACTCTGTTACCCACTACCCAGTTTTGGGGCAGAGTTCCAAGGAGGAATAAGGAGAAGACCTGTAGATTTGGAGGAGAGGAGTGGTTGTAATTATGTGTCATTATTGTTTGTTCTTCATTCTCAAAGAGGACCATGCTATCAAGGAGGTGATGCCATGGCATGTAAGTGAATTGGATTTGATTGAGGGAGTGCTGTGATGTCACCTAGTGGCCAGATATTGACCAGAATGAGTGCAGATGGGCCTGAATGCAATGGGAGATCTTGACCTTTTTAAGCTAAGGTTTTCCTGAGGCCATAACCATTCAGTGATTAAGGCTAGATAGCAATTGAGGCAAAGAATCTCCTTTTTTCACCTAGTCCCTCCACAATACAAACAACCAAAATAAATAAATAAACAAACAAATAAATTTGGTAGGGGAAGACCCTCATGGTTTCTGATGAAAGAAGAAATGATTGCTATTTACATTCAATCTGAGTAAATCAGGACCCAAATAATGACCAAATGGGGCTTATCCTGGGAACTATTAGAGGCCAAACAATGAAAATCAGACTGGTTTTGTTTTAAGGCATGATCCTTAAGAAATCTATTTAGTAAATTCCAAGATATCTTGGGAGGGTTCAGAGGTACAAATGAAAAGAAAAAAATGCTTTTGAGAGCATTTGTAAATAAGCATATGATAATGTGTGTGTACAGAAGGAAGAAAGGGAAGGAAGGAAGGAAGGAGTGCCAGATGAAGGAAGGAAGAAAGGAAAGAAATAAAAAAGGAAGGAAGAAAGAAAGGAAAAAAGGAAGGAATTTTCCAACTGACCACTTCCAGTTTGTGGGTCAGCCATCTATTGAATGAAGAATAAGTTTAGAAATAATGAGTAGATGTGTGACTCTTCTCCCAGAAGCAGAAAAGGGTCTCAGTTCTAGGCTCTAGACCAGCATCATGGAAGCCCTCAGAAGAATAATCAGGCCAGGAATCTCATAGTAAATAGAAAACTGAGGTTCAGTTGCTTTGAACTTATAGAGTCACCCAGCAGGCTAATAATGTTTAAATCCAGCAGTAGTCTATTACAACTTATAGCCCAAAACAAGTCAAAAGACACAAGTATGGCATAAGAAATGGAAAAGTTCAGATTAGGAGGCCACTAAACATATTTTGCCCTAGATCGTATCACTTTGAGAACACTGAAAAGTTATGGGTCCCCATTCTGACCTGTGAAAGCAGCAGAAGGACAAAAGAGTTCATCCTGGATATTCCCCTCAGAAGTGTGCAGAGCCCATCTTTTACATAAAATCCAAAATAAAAAAAATAGTCTAGGAAACTCACCAAACACCCAACCATAAAGAGCTATCATAAATAGCAATTATATAGTTATCTTTTACATGTTTAGGCTCTGGACTAAGCACTTCAAAAATATAATATTATTTGATCTTCTCAGTAATCCTAGAAGGTAGATGCTGTTATCACCTTTATTTACAGTTGAGGAAATTGAAGTAGACTTTAAAATAATTTTTTCCAGGATCATACAACTAATAAGAGTCTGAGAGAAGATTTGAACTCAGGTCTTACTGA
Source organism: Myrmecobius fasciatus (assembly GCA_023553655.1). Classification (NCBI taxonomy): domain Eukaryota; kingdom Metazoa; phylum Chordata; class Mammalia; order Dasyuromorphia; family Myrmecobiidae; genus Myrmecobius; species Myrmecobius fasciatus. The sequence continues at coordinate 2,760 of JAJPUD010005212.1, read as the reverse complement.
TTCGAAGCCCAGCACTCTATTCACTCTACCACCTAAGTTGCCTATAATGTGACAGGGAAGCTTAAGACAAAAAAGCTAAAAGAAGAGAATGTCTTCAAAACATATGTAAGCAAATCTAAGAGAAAAATTCAGTTTGAATACAGCTCCAACCAGAATTCTTAAAAAAGAAAAAGCAAGAGTTTAAAAAAATGACTAAAATGATTTTATAAATATAATGAGTGATAAATGAAAAATGAGCAAAGAGAATTATGGAAGACATCTATGAAAACAGAATTAACAGATTTGATTGAGTAAAAATCTTTGCCAAAGAACTTTCTAAAATGTAGAATTAGCTAAATAAAATTTAATGACTCCCTTAGATATTAAGAAATATTACAACAAAGTCAAAAGAAATAACAGAAGGAAATGTGAGGTATCACATAGTAAAATCAACTGGCATAAAACAAATCAAGTCAAGATAATTTAAAAAATCATTGCACTGCTTGAAAGCCATGTCCAAAAGAAACCTAGACAATTAGATTTCAAGAAATCATAAAATAAAGCTGCCCACTTCTCTTAGAACCAGAGGAATAAATAAATAGTGAAAAAATACATCAGTCACCTCTTGAAAATAAAACCAAAAAATAAAAATCTCAGGAATAATAGAACCAAAATCCAGAACTGGCAAGTCAAAGAAAATTGCTACAAGAGGCCAAAAATAAAGAATTCAAATTCTGAACCATAGTCAGAATCATGTAAGACTTAGAAGTCACTCATAAAAAAAGAATTTGTAATATATAGTAGAAGTCAAAAGATATAGGTTTACAGTAAAGAACAATTTATCTAGCAAAACTGAATATATTATGAGGAGAAATGTATTTTTTAATTCATTAAAATTTTTTTTATTAAAGCTTTTTATTCACAAAACACATGCATGGGTAATTTTTCAACACTGACCCTTGAAAAACCTCTGTTCCAAATTTTCCCCTCCTTCCCCCAACGCCCTACCTTAGATGGCAGGTAGTCCAATACATGTTAAATGTGTTAAAATATATATGTTAAATCCAATATATGTATGCATATTTATACAATTATTTTGCTACACAAGAAAAATCAGACCAGGAAAGAAGAAAAAAAAACTGAGAAAGAAAACAAAATGCAAGCAAACAACAACAGAAAGAGTGAAAATGCTATCTTATGGTCCACACTAAGTTTCCACAGTCCTCTCTCTGGGTGCAGATGGCTCTCTTTATCACTGAACAATTGGAATTGGTACAAATCATCTCATTGTTGAAGAGAGCCATGTCCATCAGAATTGGTCATTATACAGTCTTGTTGTTGCCATGTATAATGATCTTCTGGTTTTGCTCATTTCACTTAGCATCAGTTCATGTAAGTCTCTCCAGGCCTCTCTAAAATCATCTTGTTGGTCGTTTCTTACAGAGCAATAATATTCAATAACATTCATATACCATAATTTATTTAGCCATTCTCCAATTGATGGGCATCCATGCAGTTTCCAGTTTCTTGCCACTACAAAAAGGGCTGCCACAAACATTCTTGCACATGTGGGTCCCTTTCCCTCCTTTAAGGTCTCTTTGGGATATAAGCCCAGTAGAAACACTGCTGGGTCAAATGGTATTCACAGTTTGATCACTTTTTCAGCATAGTTTCAAATTGCTCTCCAGAATAGTTGGATCCATTCACAGTTCCATTAACAATGGATCAGTGTCCCAGTTTTCCCAGATCCCTTCCAACATCCGTCATTATCTTTTCCTGTCATTTTAGCCAATCTGACAGGCATGCAGGGGAATCTCAGAGTAGTCTTAATTTGCATTTCTCTGATCAATAGTGATTTGGAGCATTTTTTCATATGACTAGAAATAGTTTCAGTTTCTTCATCTCAGAATTGTCTGTTCATATCCTTTGCCCATTTATCAATTGGAGAATGGCTTGATTTCTTATAAATTTGGGTCAATTCTTTATATATTTTAGGAATGAGGCCTTTACCAAAACCTTTGAATGTAAAAATGTTTTCCCAGTTTATTGCTTTCCTTCTAATCTTGTCTGCATTAGTTTTGTTTGTACAAAAACTTTTTAACTTAATATAGTCAAAATTATCTATTTTGTGATCAATAACGATCTCTAGTTCTTCTTTGGTCACAAATTCATTCCTCCTCCACAGGTCTGTCAGGTAAACAATCCTATGTTCTTCCAATTTGTTTATAACATCATTCTTTATGTCTAGATCATGAATCCATTTTAACCTTATCTTGGTATATGATGTTAGCTGTGGGTCAATGCCTAGTTTCTTCCATACTAGTTTCCAATTTTCCCAGCAGTTTTTGTCAAATAGTGAGTTCTTATCCCAAAAGCTGGGGTCTTTGGGTTTGTCAAACACTAGATTGCTTATAGTTATTGACTATTTTGTCATGTGAACCTAATCTATTCCACTGATCAACTAGTCTGTTTCTTAGCCAGTACCAAATGGTTTTGATGGCCACTGATTGATTGATTGATTTATTTATTTTTATTTATTTATTTGCAAAACATATGTATGGGTAATTCTTCAACATTAACCCTTACAAAGCTTTCTGTTACAATTTTTTCCTCCCTACTCCCTACCCCTCCCTTAGATGGCAGGATAGCCACTACATGTTAATTACGTTAAAATACTTGACAAATCGAATATATGTATACATATTTCCACACTCATTGTTGTGCAAGAAAAATCGTATCTACAAGAAAGAAAAATCAGATAAAGGAAACAATGTAAAAAAA